>CABFPE010000024.1:1980708-1995726 GCA_900660155.1 Hofstenia miamia
ATATATATATATATACTTATAAGTTACTGCTTGTTCCTTGATATTTCATTTTGAGTGTACAACACGAAAAAACACACTTACAAGGAGTTCGCTTGCTTGTTTTCCCACAATAATTGTTCCTTGAACTTGAAAATTTGTCTGAAAGTAGACACATGCAATTTGTACATTTTATAAATTTTTTCCATAAAAATGCTTATACATGCGATAGATTTATCAATTGAGCAATTTTACGGTTCCCTATTATATTAACTACTTGTACAATTTTACATAGTATTTTTTCAAAACAATAGACGATTAAGAAATTTCAAGTTTCCCTAAAAGTGTACAAAGTGTACACTTAAAAATAGACGTCTAGTTGACATTGGCGTTATTGTTACTACGAGCGATTTTAGTTATTAAGACTTGAACCTTCTTTTGGGATTAGCCTTATCACTGCTTTTTACTAATACTTCGAGTAGTCACACTATTGCAACTTTTCTGACAGTTCATATAAAGTAGCTCAGCCAATATTTCAGCAATTTTCTATAGATTAACATCAAGTAAAATAATCTCCAACTCAATTTGCAAGCCAAGATGATGTATGCAATTCTGTAGAACTGTATTGAATGCTGACGAGTAGTTAAAAACAAAGTCTTAACTGCAAAGGTAACGAGTTTATCCAAGTGTATACCCATAAGGAGGACTTCCCATTTTGCTGTTGACAGCTGTTAAGAGCAAACAGCAACTTTTTTATTGTTAACAGCTTAAGTATTTTTTTACTTAATGCTTAGATAGAAAAAATAAAAATTCGTAGGTATGTTCTAAAATTGCATTTAAGAGAACTGTCGAAAAAATAGATTCTAAAATTGCATTTCCCTAAATAGTTTATAAATTTTTTTTCTGAACATTTGTTGATTTAATCAACCAAAATCAGTTGTGCAACCAAGGCGTTTGGACATTCCACCATCTCTCGTTTAATGCACACCACTGGATAGGAAACAATAACATTGTTTTTAAAGAGCTAAAAGAAAATAGTAAAGTCGCACAAGTTGTCTGCTAGCATATCACTACAAATCATCTCATCATGTCATAAATATTTTAAAAATTGCAACAAATGGAAATGTTATCATTCATTTTAGAACATAGGCGGTTCGTGCGCGTAAGCAAGGCAAGCAGTGCTTGACCAATTATTTTTTAATAAATGAATTTCATTCTTATTTGCATGAATTTATATCTATACAAATCAAGGACATACTAAATATATAAGTAGGTCCTTGATACAAGAATCAAGTAATAATATGAATTGAATTAGGAACTAATTCATTACAATTTGCTTTAAAAATCATTGAATGATTGCGCCACAGCAAGCAAATGCCTTAATGTTGTACCTACGCTCGCTCAAATGATAAAATTATATCCGTCATCGCGAGAAGATTTAGCTAGAAAAGTAAGCACTCCGCTCATTGCTTCACATTGAAATATTTCCGTTGTAAGGCTACGGTTAGACTACGTGATTGGTAGCAAAAGTTCCGAAACACGTCATATCGCTAATTATCTCGGTAGTTAAAGGTGCGATTTTACCAAAATGTGACAGATCACGCGAGACCAATCACACAGTCTAACCGTAGCCTAAAAGAACTACGCGAATTAATTTAATTCAATACAATAATCCAAAAGAATACATGATATTCTAGGGTAGGACGCGTGCCCGTAGCCCGAACCCATGGAAATATTTAACTGAATTTCACCTGTTTCTGCAATACCTCGAAACTGAAGGCTCACAAATATTGGAAATTTTAAAACTTATTTATTTACTGAACAACAAAACTTAATGTAGGAATTGCGTTTCATTACGGAATCTTTCAGTTTCGTCCTGAAGCTATAACGCAACTTTAAGGACGATTATTTCTTTGCAGCAAGTTTGAGATACTTGATGATATCATAGAACTAATACAGGGGGAGATGTACAAAGAAAAGCTGAAGTCTTACAGGAAATCTCGATTTACGATCCATGAGAACACTTGCACAAGCTATAATGAAAAATAAATCCACGCAGTTGATTTTAATCCTTTAAATATTCCTATATACAGAAATGTGCCTCTAGACTAAGCGGGTCAAATTCAAACACTAATGTTCATGGATGTTGATCACTTGAAACAACGTTTATGTGTCTATTAGTATAAATGTGCATACATTGGCAATTGAATATCTGTTCTGTTTCATGTAGTTTTTATACATATTTTAAAGCATATTTTCGAAATTTCAGTGCATTATTTGACGACGAATATTTCCGGTTATTTTCAAGCATATAAATCCTGGCCCTAACCACAACTGACAGCACAAAAACGGTGTGAAAACAATTAAATTGAAATTACACTGCACTGCCTCTATGACATTGAAAAATAAATAAATTACATTAATTCGTCTTCAGAAGTTAGCTTCTTACGTACTATATTATTAATAATGCAATATCAAAAGATTACAGTGAAATGGTATTCTTTAAAATTCATGAAGGCAATGAATTTTATGTGTAATATTTTATGTACTGTTTTGTAATTTCTACATTAATCTACATGAAGGTTAGTATTACACCAAACACATATACATAGATATATAGAATAGACCTAATGTACATCAAACAAATTATTTTAAGAATATAGAGTAACAACGACAAATATTCATGCCCGTGCACTTTTGTCCGTGCCCTACCCCAGATGATATTTATTATTTAAATCAATCAAATATTTTTTACATTCAAGCAGTACCAGAAACAGAAATATATTTGAGCAATGCTCCTATCTGGTATATAGTTTTTTCGCATTTTTTACCTCATGGATTCCTTGTGCAATATTCTTTCCTTTACAGAATTTAGAAAATTTATAACAATTGTGAATCAAAGACGAATTTTTTCTACGAATGTGACACCAATTTATTCACAAAATCAAATATAACGTGAAATATTTTAGGGTGATATATATATATATATATATATATATATATATGGAAATAAATTTTAAAAAACTTTGAGCGACTTAAATATGAGTTCCATCAGCTGCCATTTTTTGTTCTAAATTTCTTCTGTTTCTCAATCTTGAAAAACTTTGTAATTTATCTCAAGTTTTCTATCATCAACATGCCTTCAATTGTAAAAATCGACAAAATTCGGATTCAATATTTTGAAATGCATGATTTATTGACAGCATTACCGAAAATTTGTAAATATTTGAAATACAAACTATTGGATTTTGATCACCGTCTTGAATAACGATTATTTTTTGTTTAAAGATATTTTAAACAAATACAAGAATAACCCATTAGAGGAGAAAAATGATTAGCAATTTTTTCTTGAAAATGATTTATTAAAAGAACTACAGGACTAATCTTATTTCTATAATATAACATAAACTTTTGAGAAAACTCGCTTAGGGTTTTCATAAATTTTTCATGGTTTTTTATTTACAAAATTTTAGTTACATAAAAAATATTTGCTTGCGTAACTTTTGCATGCACCAACCGCAACTGTTTTAGAAGTAAATAAAGAGCAAGAAATGAAAATTTATAAATGCGCAATTGTGAAATGATAACGAACGAATATTCATGAGTCTTGAAATATAAAGTATAATTGATCCGTTTAATCACGCTCTATCAATTAGGTTTGTTGACTACTTCGGCTGTAATTATTATCTTTATCAATTATGGACACACATTTTCAAGGCAAAATCGAAACAAAATTATTTTATATTGAATTGTATAACAATATTGTAGCTTATGCGTAGCCTAAGTAGGATAACTCAAGATCAACAATCTAAATCCTATTTCTGAAAAGAAAACATGTTTATTCAGAAAATCAACATTCCGCAAACCTACAAAGCCATAAATCCGACATCTAAAGCATATAAGATAATGGATACTAGAATAAAGAATTTTTTATTCGGTACTTAATTTAAAATAATACATTTAGAGAAACATCGAGCAGGCATGCAAGTATATGCTACCTGGTTTATCGAGATAGAGTTCAGATCATCGCGGCTTGCACGCTCGAGATCAAGGTTTGACAAAAAATAAAATTTTACAAAAATCGTGGTAAGAAAATTTAGTAGTGGAAAAAAACAATTTCAGACGACAGACATTATAAAAGCATACAAATGTAAAATTCAATAATACCCGTGAAAATCTTGACAGCAAACTAACATTCCAACATAAATATCGACATCTAGTGGAAATCGAGTAACTACTGAGTCGAACACAGCCATTGCTAGACTGCCAGAAATAATAGAATCAATTGAAGAATCAATCTAAACAATAATTGTAATAATGCAATTCTTAATGCTAGTTTATAGATGTTAAACACAATGCTATTATAGTTTATTAGACAAACGCATTGTTATCGTATGCGCTAAATCCAACCAAAAATATACATAAAAATTACATAAACTTTTACAACTATGGCACCAATTTTTAAACGTGTATTGATCATTTGAAATTGCAAAACACTTACTTCCATAATTTCTTCGCCTGGCTTTTCTGATGACTGTGAATCCTCACTTAAAATCCGTTTGTTAAAAGCCATCTTTCGAGCATGAATCAGTTCAAAGCGAAAATACTGGATCCACAGTGATACATAATTGGGATGAATTCTTAGGCCCTGTAAAAGAATATTTCTGGCTCTAACAAAAGAACCTACATGTCTAAATAAAACAGTTATAGGTCAAACCTCGATTTTCCGGAATCCGATTTTGCGACAAATCTCGATTTTGACCCATATATAACTGTCGCGGCAAATTTTAAGGAAAAGAATAATATATTCACGTCATTCGCCAGACAAAGATCATGGCCCAACAGTAAGGATATTTCGAATCATCACCAGAACATAATTAACATGTGCATCGATTAATCTAATATGCTACTTTCAAAGGTTGTGAATGTCAAGGCAAAAAAGTGACACCCACTAATTCATTCAATTAGCAAAAAACTAAGTAGTGAACATTTCATCATAAGCCTAAATTGACAAATGGCCTAAAATTGCCGCCCACAGAACTTTCAGAGGAACAAATATGACACCTCAATTTACTGCCAGCTTTATTAACTGTTCCCGAGTTGACGTACAATCGAGATTAGACCTGTAATAACATCTTCAAACAAATTTTTAAGATGACATTTAAAACTAGTTAAATAATTTTTAAATCAATTAGAACCTCAGTTCGTTGTTTGCAGCAAAGATATAGATGTCTGGCTTATTACCATGAAGCTGAAGAAGTCTTCCACTGATCTTTGAAATTCGATTCCGGATATTATATTTTTCACACATTTTTATAAATGTTCCCCAAAGTTTCACATCACCAGGAAATCTAAAATGGATACATTTAAAACATTAATTCAACTCATGACTGCTTTAATAAAAAAATCCAAAAAAGGAAGTCTACAGATTGAATCGCAAAATAATGAGGTAGAGTTAAAATATCTTCATCGAGTTATGTGAAAATTCATTGCTTTTCTCAAAATGGCAAATAAGTAACAACCTAAGTCCAAAATGTTGTTTACAGATAATAAAAGGAAAATTCCTAAAATGCGGAGCCAGAAAACTTAAAATGCAATATATGCAATATAACCCACCAGAGTTACAAAAACCTAATATAAAGTGTATTAAATTAGTTGAAAAGTACCTAAAGGTAGCATGTGATAATAAATTCTGACACTTGTTCAAGATCACATAGTCGAATTGCTTTTTACTGACTTTAGCAGACATCTGCTTTCTACGGGCTTTAATTAACTCTAGTAACTGAAGAAGATAAATAGCATATGCCACAAAATCCTGTTTCGTTTTCTTAAGACCGGCAAGATTGTATTCATAAGAGGTGATTCTTTTTAAAATTGAGTTTACTTCTTTATTTTGGCAAATATCCGTTTGCAGAAGTTCATTAAGAACTGGTTGTAATTCTTCCACATTACGATGCACATATTCAGCCATTCTAAAACAAATTCAAAGTAAAAACAAACGACATTACACGCTACAGAACATACAGCGACAATTAGGATGGTGTTCTAGATATAGTATAGAGATGGTTTGCTCCCTATCGAATCAAGTAGTCATTGCTTGGGAACGCTGGGAAAGATAATTTTATTATGGTAGAGTTCCTTCAAGTATAACTCATGACAAGGCAATATTTATTCTGCAAAAAAGCATTTAGAGTATGTCAATAACATTCCGATTCAAGGTCACCTTCAACTTCCTTGTCATAATAAGTTTGTGTACGGAATAGCGCCGCAACAATATATCAGAGAAGAGAAAAATATATATTTATTTGAAAATTTCAATTCAAGGAAAATTTTTTATAAATTGGCAGTACATATAATAAAATGTCTTAAAAATTAGTTTTTGTAAAATAGTAAGCATTTTCAGAGGGCATACACTCAAAATATCTCCTCTCCTTAAATTCAGAGGGGTTACGTATCGTTCATCCTCATTCGCCAATATGCTTAGGTAATTTAAACCCCAATTATAAAAACTTGTTATTAACATCAAATATCCATACAAAATCAATTAAAGTCTCAGTGAAGTGAGGGAGTTGCTTCACAGAGAAATGTACATTTAGTAGCTGATTCAGGTACTTAAAGAACTTAGTAGGACAATCCTATGAATAAAAAATAAGAAGGTACACAAAACCCAATGAATCTATGCATTTGATGAATACTGAAAAAGACATATCACATTTAAAAAATAAGTGATAGGTTATAGAAATTTGGGATTGTTAATTAAATATATAACTACATCTAGTATCTGGCTAATTAATTAAAACACATTATAATTATAAATATAGTAAAAATACAGTTTCGAGTTTTATCAAAACAAAGCAAAGACATTTAAACGATATAAAATACACTAAAGCAATAATTGATTGAGTCAAATTACAAAATTGATTGCATAAAAACATCAGCAAATATGTCCAGCACAATTATACATACAATGAATGAACAATTAATGAATTTACAAATCGTGGCAGAAATGAAATTTGGCAATTAAACATGATTATAAACAAATGAAAGCAGAGAAGTCTCAAAATGTTCACTGGCTTCCGGTTGGCGCAGTCCATGACGCTCTTGCGGGTACAAAAGTAGACGATAGGGCTTACATTTCTCTACCAATGCATTGATCAATAAGGATGTATGTCTGCAGTGTACATTTTCATCTAAAGCTCCATGTACAAGCATTAAACGCTCGTCTTCGGATGGTAATTGATGAACATATTTTAGCACCGAACTTGCATTGTATGCAGCTAAGTTTTTAGATGGTAGGCCTAAATACCGCTCTGTGTAAGCAGTATCGTATTCACGCCAAGAAGTAACAGGCCCTGCAGCGATCGCAACCTAAACCCATCAATATTATTGCAATCAATCATTATGTGAAAATTGCGGACAAAAATAAAGTTTTAGTGATTTTTATAAGATAAAAACCCCAATTTTTTCAAAAAAATTTCCTTGATTAAAAGCTGCTTAAAAAGGCAGCTTCCATGTACATACACATAACCTTAAAATTTTGTGGTGAACCTTAAAAGTCATTGACGTTTATGCAACATAGGATTAGATTTTGTACAATTTGCAAATATAAAATCGTTTTATAATTCTAGGAAACAAATTTGAACTGCCGCCCCGGTTCAAAATTTCATAGAACTGCGCGGTACTAATTTATCGGCATTGTACAGATTCGGTTAAAAGAAAGTGATTCACAGGAAAATATTGTTTTGACAAAGTTCTTAAACAATCCAAGCATAATGGGGGAGGATAAACATATTCATTATCAACAAAAGGCATATTAACACAGTTGAATCTTTCAATTGATTCCCTTCATGTACCCCAATTGACGTCCAAGAAGAAACATTACTTTATGGTTACCACAAATCCTAAATTTATGCTATACATGTACGTATTGAATCAAATGCATTAAAAACTTCATCGCATCATGTCTCACTCAAGCAATAAGCTTGCCTTATAGGGCTGGTGATATCTGATTTCTATTATGAAAAACAGATTCAAAGAATTCCTACAAGAGTAAATGAAAATTCTCCATTGAGATGCCTCATATTTTTGAGGGAACAAAGATGTTGCATAAGCGAATTTACGTCAATACAAAAACAAAGTTTGTCATCCATTGTAAAATAACCGATTAATTCTTAATGTCTCTGACGTGATTCAAGGAGCTCACTTTTATCTAATGAGAACTCAAGCTCCCGAACAAGATCATTCAATATCTGTTGACTTAAATATTTTGGAGTCCTAGAATCTATTCACATTTCAACGAAATCAACTTTCATTGGTGAATCATGAAAGTTTCTATCACAAATTTTTACTAGAGAGAATTCAGATGGAGGTAAAGGGCCTGAAAATTGGGCCCATGAGGCATCGCTTTAATAGCAAAGGGTATATTTGGATAGATGATCTTTGATCTTGATTTCCTGTTGTAGCGAGATATATTTTTTAAGGCAAAAATAACAGTCTGTTACGTCTTCCTTTGGCTAACGCCAAACTACAGCAAACTATATTCCAAACGAAAGTTTGCCTCTAAGCCAGTCAGTTAAGTGATTCACACATGGTGCACTGGCAAAGAGGCCATCCATTTCCGTTCCTGATCACCAATTTGACATTGAAAGTGATGCCTGTAAGCTATGTTCACTTTTTTAACAAAGGTTTCTTCAAACCTTCTGAAGTGAAGCATCCACAGATATAGCAGAACATATCTAAATCATCAAAGCAGTCATGGTGATTAGCTTTTACTCCGATTTACATCAATATCTATATGGCTATATTCTAAAAATGCAAAGCTTAGACAATTCATTTATTTATTATAATTCGATTTAACAAAGATTTGCAACAGAGCATCCTAATTATGAATGATTATCTTGTAAATATACAAACAGATAAAATATGCTTTTAAAATAAACCTAAATCTTTTTTGTCTACAGTGAGTGAATGGCATATTCATATGAAAAGATCAATGAAAAATAAAAAAATAGATGAAGATAATATAGATAAAATAATGTTTATCACTCTATTACTAGAATTTAGAACCAGATATAACCTGAATTATAATACATTCAATTCTCAAAGAACATTTTCACAGGTTAAATATGGGGGGCAGAATCTTACATTTTAGTAGAACAATGGTTCTCAAAAACCCGAGGTGATAGAAAAAATCATATACCAGATTGGGATTTAGGGAATCTCTTTTAATAGGAATCACCTACTTTTATTCAGAATGATGAAAAAAAATTTTCTTAACCAATGTAAAATGAATTGCTAAATTTCATTGCTTACATGCTCATTTAGATAACTTTAAAGAAAATATGTAATATGGGAGAAAGGATTTGATGGGTTTTGAGAACAGCTTATATTTGGGAACTAATTGGTGAAAGCATTTAGACCATAAGCCTACTATCAAAAGGAAATTAGTATTTTTAATTGATGCATTAGTTTTTTTCCAAACCTAGTAAAGAATAGATACACATTCTAATTAAGAAAAATCTTTCTTAAAATTGCAAAAGCAATTTTTTAGTACAATTTTTATAAATTTTTAATCAGCTATGATAAAATGCAACAGAAAAAACTCAGGATCATAATCATTGTACATTAATTACTGATTATCAATTACAATCTTCAATTTCTTGTTTTTTAATACTTTTCTATTTGTTAATATATGCATTTGATTACAATTCTTCTATTGCCTAAAACAATTTCTGGCAAATCAACTCGCTTCGAAAAATCTTGAAAATCCAAAGTCAAAAATGAATAAATTTAAATTTAGGTAAAAATTCGAATAGAGAATTTCGTACCAATTACAATTTTCATCAATTTAATTAGATAGAGATCACATTCTTTTGCTTTGTCTATATCTAGATGACAGTTCACGTAAATAATTAAAACTAGATTCCTAGTTCAAAATTTATAACTTACGTATTATCTACAATAGCTATTCTAAGTTGTTTACAAGTTTCAAAATATTGATATAAGTTCGCACAACGAAATACCTTGAAAATATCCGGTCTCTGAGCAAGAGCCATCAGAGAAAGATAACCCCCATATGACCAACCGTGAATAGCAACTCGGGACATATCGATGCATTTAGATCTTTCGGCTATGTACTGCAAACCTTCCACCTGATCCGCGATTTCAATCTGCCCAAGATTATTTTTCACAAATGACTCGAATTCCAATCCTCTGTTCCAAGAACCTCTGCCATCAATAACCACCAAGCAATAACCAATTGAGAGGAATGCATGGAAACGCAGAAATCGCTGACCTTTGAAGCTGTTAGTCACAAGTTGGACCTTTAATAAATTCGTATTATAATTGTAATGTACCAATGTTTATGTAGACTGTTCTGGCAATAATAAAGATTGAAGCTGCAATATTAATTACATAAATCACTATTAATTGTTATATTTTAAAGTGTTGAGAAATTATAAAAGTATTCACCTGTGGACCACCATAGACATTGACAATTGTAGGATATCGTTCACCATCAACATAATTATTTGGACGATACAGCAGACCGTAAACAAGATGACCAGTTCCGTTGTCAGCATGAAAGTTGAATACTTCTGGAGCGTTAAAGTTGCGAGGAAGGACAGTCTGTACAATGCACGATGAAGGTAGAGACTTATTAGCAATCGAATGAATTGAAACAGTAGGAGGTAAGTCTAAGCTACTCGACGAAGTAACGAATATTGAGCAGGTTTGATCAAGATAAACATAATGGGACATGCCAATCTTTGTATGCCTCTCTATTTGACAGTCTGATAAACGAGATGAATAAAGATGAGTTTCCAAAGGTGAATCCTAAGATTTAAGTGAATATAATAACTCTATTAAAAAATTAACACAAATAGAGCTAGAAAGATACTCAAGGTACTTTTAAAAACGGTCGCATTTGCCATGTTAGTCTCAAGTCACTAAAACGTTAAAAACGTAGCAGGCTATAAGACATGTAAAGGTATTTATTGATTATCACAGTGGGTACTCATAATAAGTAAATTTTTTTAGAATATAATAATAAATATTAAATAGAAATGTAAAATAGTGATATAAATTAAAGTAATAGAAAAGATCCAAATTCAAATGAAGGCTTTAATCAGTGACTTGGTATCAGTGGGACGTTTAGGGGGGCAGAGGGGCGACCGCCCTCCTTTTGGGGTCAGTTCGAACACTCCTCAAAATTGAAAATAGTTAACTTTAATTCAAAATGTTATCAATCGATTTGCTGCTAAAAACAGACGATTGCCTTTTGTGTAAACTTACTTTTGTTTAAAAATATTTTTCTGTAAAAATGAGTGTCAGTTTCCCCTTATTAAAATCCTAAACGCACCTCTGCTTGGTATGTTTTGTTCAATACTAAAAAGCAAGATGCAAACATACATATTGTAGAATGCTTGTCTTGTGGTAGAAGCACGTGCAACACTCAGCAATCATTCCATCTTTAGATATATTAAACATAACCGAGGGAACTACTAGTTATTGTGTAATCTATCTAATGAGATAACAAGAGCATTTTCATTCCAAGGTTAATCAGTATTCAGAGAATAAGTTAATTCCAAACTTCTTCTTACAGAATCAGGCCTCCGGCCAAAGCGACGAACCATTTCCAATACCTAATGTCTCAGCTCATTTTAGACTAGAGAAAATGCAATAATTATAGCTACATGCAAACCGCGCTTCCTAACCGTACTCATCCTTATACCTAATACCTACTATCACCTAGACTAGAGGAGTCAAACCAGAGGGCCATTTAGAGCCTCTGGTTATCCTACCTTTCACCCGGAGTGATACCTTAAGCGTTGATCATAGTGATCAAATACATATAAGATAATAAATATAATAACAGATAATAAGGGGGCACTTTATGAAAAATATCTTATCCGAAAAATGCTAAAAGGTAATGTTAATAAATATAAGGCTGGGGAAATCTATAATAATTAAAAAAAAAGCAACTGGAAGCTAGGGTAGCAAAACTTAAATTAAACAGAAATAACACATTTGAGTATTTACAAATAATAGAAAACAGTCACTCACTTGTGATCAAACGGTGAGTAATAGCAGAACAAAATATTTAAAAACTACTGCGATGTCTGATATTCAAATTACGCAAACAAAATGGATTCCTCGGACGAGCAACCAATCAGAATACAAAGAATATTAAATAACTAATTGTACATTGCTTATTGTCACAATATTACTAAATCGACACATATAATCAATTTACAACTTAGGGATGCAAATATACTACACGCCCACCCAGTTCGGACTAGGATCCAGGATACGTATGTAAGCTTCTTCTTCCAAGAGTTTTTTAGTTTTGGTGATGAGGTCAGCAGCATTGGTATCATTCCATGAGAGACTAGAGAGGAATATGTCTGATCGAAGTATTGAGCACATTGTCTCTAATTCAGTTGTTGAGCGGCTTTTGAACGTAATGGTTTTGTTGTGTTGTAGTCGATGCGATATCACATGAAATTGACGAAAATAGTTTATTTTTTCATTGAAAATGGATGAAAATCTTTTGTAGAGTTGTAAACCTTTGATAGCAATCATTAATGTAAGTTTAGCATCGAAATCAGAATTATGCGCCAATGTCGTATCAATGTTTAGAGTGGGGTATAATTCTTGAAATGTTGTGATAATTGTCATTATCAAGTCGTTTTACTCCATCGTTAATTGTTTTTGAGCCTTAACATGCAGGCATTATTGCAGGCAATTTAATAGTTGAAGGGGTGGTGTACATAAGTAATTTTCACTGGTGATATTTTTCCAGAGTGTATCTTCTGTGATATGTGATATCTGTTGTTTTTAACCAAGCAACACCATACGTTACAGGAAAATTATGTTGTACTTTATCAATTGTCATCCAAAATTCATTGCTAAGGCCGATTTTCCGTAATTGCAGTTGAATAGCTTTGGGTAGGAAGAATTTTGCTGGTGTACATTCGACGTCCAGACTAAGTAGTTGTAGTGGTTTAAGTAAATTGTCTATCTCCTGTTCTGAGAACACTTCTGTAGCGAAATACGTTTTTAGATTTTCAGTGTCGCATTCTTTCACTGGGCCGTATTGACGTGGAGTAGCAATTTCTCTTTGTTGAGACATAGAAGGAATTTTAGTAATGAGGAAATTTTCGTCTATTACAGATATCCATTCTTGTAATTGTTCTGGAGGTTTGATACCGAGTTTTTCTAAATTGACTTTTTCAATTTCGTTTTGGAGTCGCGGAGATAATGTGATTGTGCTCTCGCGGAGGAGAATCTCTTCTTGCTCAAGTTCGATAGGACTGAGTGGAACTTTTTCGGTAACAATAATGTTTGTTGAAACGCCATTTTGTAGAAGTGATTTATTAAAGTAAACTTCTTTTTGATACTTGCATGTAACATAATATTTTTGAAGCCATTTGTATAGGAGATCGTTGCGGTTGTCAGCAAGTTTGCGTTTATATTGTTGACGTATTCTCTTAGTATTTTTCTGTCTTCTGTTGAAAATATCATCGGTAGAAAGAGGTAGTAGATCTCCGGGTAGAGTGTTGTAACGAGTTTCACTTGTGGCACCCCACATATATTTTCGTACATGGTCAGAGAAGAGTGTAATATCGTTGTAATCTATTCCAAGCTTGAAACATAAGATTGTAATCGGAATTATGCCGGTGATATGGTATTGGCAGAGTAAGCGTGTAAAATATTTGTCGTATCTGTAGAATATTTTAGCGTCTGCTTTCAGAGGACTTGTTGCAATAGTAATTCCACTTAATAACCAATTTTTTGCTTTTGTAGAAATGGGAGCTATAGCAATTTCGAAATTTGTAGTTTTCGACATGTTTTGGCGTAATTTTTTGTCAATAGGTAGAGATAGTGTTTCAAATTTCGTTAATAAAATTGATAATAACCACATAGCTGCTTTAGCATTGAATGTTGGAACTTTTTCTTCTGAGAATAGCGTTTTACTGAAGTCAGTCTTATCTTTTAAATTAAACGATATCTGCATATTGGATATGGCGGTTTTCACGGAAGAATGATAACTTAATGACGGCGATTTAATTTCAATGTCAGGCCATACTTCCGTTTTCAATTGTTCACCTTTAATGTTATTCCAATAACTGTTTAATTCTCTTATTGTGGCGTCTGATAATTGCATTGTGAGACGAATAGAGACTTTGCCTAGATTAACTAGTTGATTGTGTTCGTTCAATATTTCAGCAGCTTGTGCATAGAGACATAAATCAATTGCAAGGCGTGTGTCCACNATAGTGAAATGTTGTTCGTAACATCATCTTCTGTAATTTCATTGATATCAGTTTTTCCTGATCGTAACATGACTTTTATTTCCGTTCGATATGCCACATCGTAAAATTTTAAATTGTCTTTGGTGAGATTCGCCCAGAGCACGTCCATTCCGCCAGAGAATAATGCGATGGTTGGTGTAGACATTTTAGTAAGTGCTTGTTTTATTAACGATAGTTGTTTATGAATAGGTTTTCCGTTACGTAGTAATTCGGTTAGAGTATGTGAGGAATCAACATATAGTCTTTTGTTGTTGTCGTGTTGTTTGATTTTATCAACAGCTGTTCTATATTTCTCTGTTTTGACGTAGTTGTTAAGGGTTGTTAAACTGTTATGATAATTGTCATTATCAAGTCGTTTTACTCCATCGTTAATTGTTTTTGAGCCTTAACATGCAGGCATTATTGCAGGCAATTTAATAGTTGAAGGGGTGGTGTACATAAGTAATTTTCACTGGTGATATTTTTCCAGAGTGTATCTTCTGTGATATGTGATATCTGTTGTTTTTAACCAAGCAACACCATACGTTACAGGAAAATTATGTTGTACTTTATCAATTGTCATCCAAAATTCATTGCTAAGGCCGATTTTCCGTAATTGCAGTTGAATAGCTTTGGGTAGGAAGAATTTTGCTGGTGTACATTCGACGTCCAGACTAAGTAGTTGTAGTGGTTTAAGTAAATTGTCTATCTCCTGTTCTGAGAACACTTCTGTAGCGAAATACGTTTT
>CABFPE010000024.1:1998951-2008966 GCA_900660155.1 Hofstenia miamia
TACTTTTACGTATAATGCCGTTATTTAATAATTCCGTAATTGTCTTTAGATATTCTTCCTTGTTGTGTTCTGGAACACGACGAACATGCTGGCGAATTGGTTTATTAGAAGTTGTTTTGATGTGATGAAATTCACCGATTGTTTGACCAATGCTAATAGTACCGAAGTTGAAAGCTTCATGGTATTTAGTAAGCAAATTGTTTAAGTCTTTGATTTGAGTAGGAGTTAAATGTGGATGTGAATCAGAATTAACATTTGGTATTATAATATCTTCTTGTTGAAATTGAACAGACTCGGGATCTTTAACGAATAAATTTTTTCGAATAGTATTGTTATCATTAATCGTAATGGTGTTATCTTCGAAATTAATAATGCAGTCGTTGTCTTCTAAAAAATCACGTCCTAATATCAATTGGTATGGCAATTGGAAGTTCGTAGTATCAATTACAATTAATTCTTGTTCGAAGATTTTACATTTTATAAAAATTTTTACGTTTTTAATGTATCCTTTCGTATTTAAATAATCACCACTAGCAGAAATTAATCTGTAATTTTCTTTTGTTAAATCTTTACGAGTTATACCGATAGAGTTTGCGCAGGTATCAGCTATGACAGAATGTGCAGCTCCTGTATCAATTATTGCTTCAATAATTATACCATTCACAGTAACTGGAATAGATTTCTTATCTGTCAAATTAGTTGAGATAAGTATCTCTCCTGCTCGGTCTGGAGTTGGCGCTCTTACTCGTTTAAAGAATNTTTAACATTTTTAATGTATCCTTTCGTATTTAAGTAGTCACCACTAGCAGAAATTAATCTGTAATTTTCTTTTGTTAAATCTTTACGAGTTATACCGATAGAGTTTGCGCAGGTATCAGCTATGACAGAATGTGCAGCTCCTGTATCAATTATTGCTTCAATAATTATACCATTCACAGTAACTGGAATAGATTTCTTATCTGTCAAATTAGTTGAGATAAGTATCTCTCCTGCTCGGTCTGGAGTCGGCGCTCTTACTCGTTTAAAGAATCGGTATCAGTGGTAATGCTTTCAGTGTCATCGTCAGTGTCGGTATAAAAACCTTCATTGTCTTCGATAATGTTAATTTTTAATGTGCATTGAGAGCGCAAGTGTCCTTTGCGTCCACAGCGAAAACAACGTATTTTGTCATTATTTACGTCTGCTGATTTGGATTTGATCAGTTTTTTACGATTAGAATCAGATGTGGGTTCCTTTAGCGATTGTTTTGGAACTGAAATTGAGTAATTCGTTTTGGGCATCATAGCTAATGCATCTCTTTTGATTTTCAAATTGTTTTCCAAAGCCAGTTGTACATTGATAGCTTTTGTAATGATTGTTTCAATATCATCGTCAATATCACACTTATTTTCTAAGCGTGGTCGAATTGTAACAGGTAAGCTTTGCATTATAAAACTGTACAAGTCTTCAGCTTTGTATTTGTTGTCTTCACTAGACAGTCGTAATAATCTTTGGATTTGCATTATATGTGCGGCGATATCATCATTGCGTTTGTATTGTTGTTCAAGCAATAGCATATGATATTGTTTTTTTATCGATCTGGAGTTGAAGTGGTATTTGAGTTTTCCGATGAGTGTTGGATAATCAGTTTTAGTTTCTTCATCAAAACTGAGGTAATAGGTATTAGCTTTATCTTTTAAATAAAAAGCTAATTGAGAAGCGGCAGTTGTTTGATCTAATTTCATTTGTTGCATATATAGTTCGTATTGTGCAAACCATTCATCAAAAGTAGGGGATGCAGCATCAATTTTTCCGTTAAATTTCGGGGGTTGAACTATATTGATTGGCGTCGCGTTTGTTGGAAATTCGGGTAATGGAGAATTGTCATAGCTAGGCTGAAATAAATCAGTAGCAATTTTTTCCATTTTTATCTCTTGAAAAAAATTTTTCAAGTCCTTTGACATTTTCTTTTTGATTTGCTCGAATTGTTCGAACATTTCTTCACGAATTGCGTTAAATTGGGGAGTTACGTCAATGGGATTAGATTGGTTTTCTTGAAAAACTGTTTGTGTCGATTATTTTTGATTGAGATCAAGTATTTGTTTTTTAAATTCTTTGAATTGTTCTTGAAGATTAGTTAATCTGTCAAGTAAATCTTGTTCTTTGCGGTAAGCGTCAAGTAATTGTTGTTCTAAATTTTCCTTTTGGTTCTGGGATTCGAGTAGGTTGTTTTGGAGACTTACAACCATTTGTAGGAGTTCGTCACGGGAGATTTTTTGGAGGTCTTCGACAGTGAGGGCTTTGTGAGTTTTGGAGCGAGTTATACGAGATTCCATTGTGATATCGAATGGGCTATGGTAAGATAGTTGAAACCGAAATGGTAGTTGGCATGACTCTTTAGCTAGCATTTAGTACCAATTAGGTTGATCTTGAGTTAGAGGTTGGCTGCAGCGCTGCGGCTAAGGTTTTTGATTTCTGTACTGATTTGTGTAAGGATTTAATAGAAACAGTAAGAACAATAACAACTCTTCTTTGTATTACTCTTCGAGAATGTATTACTTTATTTAATAGAAAACAAAGAGGTAAAATCCATCGGTAACGTATTCAGAGTCGTCAGGGTCACCATGTAGAATGCTTGTCTTGTGGTAGAAGCACGTGCAACACTCAGCAAGCATTCCATCTTTAGATATATTAAACATAACCGAGGGAACTACTAGTTATTGTGTAATCTATCTAATGAGATAACAAGAGCATTTTCATTCCAAGGTTAATCAGTATTCAGAGAATAAGTTAATTCCAAACTTCTTCTTACAGAATCAGGCCTCCGGCCAAAGCGATGAACCATTTCCAATACCTAATGTCTCAGCTCATTTTAGACTAGAGAAAATGCAATAATTATAGCTACATGCAAACCGCGCTTCCTAACTGTACTCATCCTTATACCTAATACCTACTATCACCTAGACTAGAGGAGTCAAACCAGAGGGCCATTTAAAGCCTCAGGTTATCCTACCTTTCGCCCGGAGTGATACCTTAAGCGTTGATCATGTTGATCAAATACATATAAGATAATAAAGATAATAAAAGATAATAAGAGGGCACTTTATGAAAACTATCTTATCCGAAAAATGCTAAAAGATAATGTTAATAAATATACGGCTGGGGAAATCTATAATAGTTAAAAGAAAAGCAACTGGAAGCTAGGGTAGCAAAACTTAAATTAAGCAGAAATAACACATTTGAGTATTTACAAATAATAGAAAACAGTCACTCACTTGTGATCAAACGGTGAGTAATAGCAGAACAAAATATTTAAAAACTACTGCGATGTCTGATATTCAAATTACGCAAACAAAATGGATTCCTCGGACGAGCAACCAATCAGAATACAAAGAATATTAAATCACTAATTGTACATTGCTTATTGTCACAATATTACTAAATCGACACATATAATCAATTTACAAATATACTACAATATACGTAACATTTACGATAGATTTCACTTGCTTGTGTTGTAGCGAAGACATTTTCGATTCCAAGATTTCTTGACTAGATCCGCAGAGATCTACCAAGGATCAATTATTAAACAATTTCTGAATTTAAAAAAAATCGCAATGCTACTCAATAATATTTGCGCGCGCTTCAAAATTTCAGGCTGCATAGCCTACTGTGTGTATCTTCTGCACACGTTATCAATTATCAATTTATTACATGAAACAATAAAAAAATTATTCGCATTATTGCTGATTTGTGAATTTCATTCTAATTATTGAAAAATTAAAATTGGTTACTCTATACTACCAGTATTCTTAAAGTCAAATCCGGAAATTATATTCAAATTTCGTACTACTACTATGAGATCGAACAAGTGATTTCCGTTTTCTTTTTAAATATAATTCTTGAATCTCCGCGATTATATTACTGAGCGTTGTAGATTTGCCGCCTTGATTGCAAAATTCAATTAAATGAAATAAAATAACGCAAATCGAAGTTTTTGTGTGAATGCCCAGCAATTACAATGTATACTGAGAGTATGAATTGGGTTCGAATATAATTTCCACTTTCGAGTATTTCAACAATTAATAGCATTTATTTAACCGCCAAAGGCACATCATTATAAAACTTTACTGCTAACAGTTGATAATTGCATTCATATACGTGTAAAAGTAGGAAGTGGGTAAATTTTAGATTATATTAGCGGATGAAGCAGTTAGTAGCAGTAACCAGACAAGCTCATACTGTGTCATGTACACAACACACAGCTCTGGTTGAAAGTGTCTATGAGCTTGCTATTGCAAGGGGTTCATTAATGCTAGAGAAGAAACTGTGGAACATGGGCATTCGTTTGCAAATATCTACGGCCAATGAGTAACAATTTCCTAGTAAGTCTTAATAATGGTTGCATGCGGTTAAGTTAGATATGTAGTTGTAGTTGTTATATTTAAGTCCATGTATAAAAAAGCATATTTCTCATTGCAATATGAATTGAGCTGAGAAGAATAATTAATGATTATTTATTTTTACAATAGTAAATATACTAAGCAACGAAAAATTGTAGATTACTACTTCAGCTCTTCGACATGTATTAGTGACTTGAACAGCTCAACTACAGGTTTTCCCATTTGAAAGTGTCTATTTCTCAATTGAGAATGTCCTTTACTCAAATGAAAATGTCTATTTGTCAATTGAAAATGTCCAGATATTTTTATCATTCAATTATCAAAAAATACTAATTAAAATATTTATATCATTTTAAATATCTAATTGATATTATTGATTCTTTTTAATACTATGACTGAAGAACGACGTAGCTATAACAGAGTATCGAAAGTAGACAAAGATAGAATTCTCAGTGCTTCAAGATCAGGTGAAAACATTTTTGCCCTATCCAAAAGCCTTGGAATTAAATATAGCACGGCTAAACGTATTGCACAAAAAGACTATTCTCCGGAAAGAAAGCGCGGTCATCGCCAACAGAAGCTGACTGATGTACATAAAGAATTTCTCAGAGAGAAAATTGACAACGATCCGACGCTCACACTAAAGTCTTTACAGCAGAATTTATTTGATACATTTCACTTCAGTGTCGGCACATCCACTATTGATCGTCATCTTGATGGAATGCAATACAGTTTAAAGAAACTTGTTGTTCAACCACAAGAGCGAAATAACGAACGCACGAAACAGCTACGTCATGATCATGCCATTTGGTTGCGAGATAATGCGATGCAAACTCAAAGAATATATATTGACGAAACTAATTACAACATATGGGTTTCAAGATCGTTTGGTCGTTCGCAACGTGGCGTGCCAGCGACGATGAGTCGACCATCGACAAGAGGAGCCAATTTGAATATTATAGCTGCTATCGACATATCTGGTTTGGTGCACTTCGAGACGCATAAAAAAGTGTCACATGTGACATTTAATGAGTTTTTATCTACATGCTCTCAAAAGTTATCTGAGAGAGATGTAATATTCATCGTCGATAATGCTCCAGCACATAAACGAGCTAACGAAGTTAATCTTCCGCTTAATCATACGGTGAAATATTTACCACCGTATTCTCCAATGTTTAACCCAATAGAGGAATACTTTGCTTCTTTTAAGACTGCAGTAAAGCGATATCTGCAAGATCACAATTTGGAGATGTATGAAAGACCAAATGGTGTGACTTTATCGTTACACAGATTTAACATACTGAAGGCTGCAGCAGATATGGCAAAAAACACAATTCCTTCATATGATTGTGCAAATTTTGACAGGCACCAAATGAACTTTATCCCAAAAGCAATAGCTATGGAAGATTTATAACTCTTTTCAATTAATATTTCATGTATCAATTAGCATTTTTATTATTATCAATTACATATGATTTCTATTTTATAAATTAGAATTTTTAATTCGAATATTTGACATTGGCTTCTAATAATATAAATATTATAATAAATATTATAAAATATTATAATTAATATTTTTCAGTAAATAATAATTAATATTGTATTATTTTAATATCAATTAGATATTTAAAATGATATAAATATTTTAATTAGTATTTTTTGATAATTGAATGATAAAAATATCTGGACATTTTCAATTGACAAATAGACATTTTCATTTGAGGAAGAGATATTTCCATTTGAGTAAAGGACATTTTCAATTGAGAAGTAGACATTTCCATTTGAGAAACAGATATTTTCATTTGAGTAAAGGACATTCTCAATTGAGAAATAGACACTTTCAAATGGGAAAACCTGTAGTCGTACAGCAGCTCTAGACAATTCTCATCCTAATCCTGAAAGCAATGAAGTTCAAATTTCTGCAGTTCAAAATTTCAGCCGAAAACTATATAGGTTTGCAGTAAATCAGAAAATAACTTCTGAAAATCAAGTAAATAGCTAACAGCATGGATTTCAACCAATCTTGAAGATTTTCCCAAAACTGCTCGCACTGTTAAAGGATAATATAGAACGTGTTCGAAAGTATGTAAACCCACCACCCGAACCACGAATCAGACAGTCATCTTTTGACCCGAGTTGTATTTGCAAATGTCTAACAAAACTAACATGACAATATATTAATATTAAAAAGAAAAAGATAAATATATAAAAGTGGAATATAAAACAACTTTAAAATCCATTAATTTTATAGAAAAACACTAGTTTCAAACTTCTGGCTAGCAATTCGGTTTTTTTAAACCACTAATATTTTAGGGAAATCCTTCAAACAATACATTTCTCGGCCTCGGCAATTTTCAAAATTTTGACCCATGGCCCGACCCGTTTGTTACCCTGGAACACATTAACATGGACAGAGTGCTGGAATTCTTGCATATAACCTCTAACTCCCAATGATAGACTAATGGGAAAGGATGGCACTTTGAATAAACATTGGCGAAAGAAATACAGCATTGATGAGTTTATCAGCAAATCACTTTTAAAACACTGTTATTAACACAAATATTTCCTCTCAAATCATCATATGTAGAACATACAAGAAAATCGTGCTCATTTAGCACCAATTGCTGATACCTTGCTCTTACGTGCGCGTCAGAATATTTCAATTTGTGGTTATCGTGATGACGTTGATTTTATTTCAGCAACCGGATTAGATATTGAGGAAATTATGGCAATTTCCGTTCTTTGTTAAGATACCGCATACGTGGTGGAGATAATGAACTTACGTTTCACGCTACAACAACAAAAGCAAACGCAACATATCAGCAATCTTCAATTCAAAATGAACTAATCAAAGTAGCAAGAGATCTGGCAAACGAATAAGCTTTCAAAAGGAAAAAAGCTCATTTTTAGTCAATTATAGCAGATGAGACAACGAACTTCAGAATTCAGACGGCAAATGGCAATTCTATGAAAATCCCGTGCTATTAGTGATATTTACGACTTTATTAAGAAGAAAAATGAATCAAGTGTCAATAGTGAATTACGGCTTTGTGGAAAAAACATCGTTAATGCTTTAATTAGGACAATAAGCTCAATTGGTATTGATCTTTCTAAATGTGTTAGACAGGGATATGAAGGTGCCGCTTGTCTATTAAGGGGTTCCCCTTCAGAAAAAAAGGTTTTTTGCAATTTTTATCAATTATTTTTTTTCCATATTTTAAAACTTTTATCCATCCTTTATAATTCTGCCTAATTCCTTTTTTTAAATATTTCTTATCTTGGGCAATTATTTAAAAAATTCAAAAAGATTTACACAATTTCTGATAATCTGAATACTGTTTTAATGAAATGTTTTTTACCTACAATCGAACAATCATAACTCAAGGGTGGTTACTGTATTTTGACAGAATGTTTCAGAACTTTGCGCAATACGGCTTATTTAACGCAGAACTGCTATTTTGTGGTTTTGAAATCTCTTTATCGCATGACTGAATGGCAAACAACGGATTCAAGAAACACTGCTTTTTTATTAATTAACTCAATTGAAAAATCCAAACTGTTGCAGGAACCGTAGGTATGGATCTTGTATGTGGGATTATGTTATCTACCACAAGACAAATTTAAAGTGCAGGTTTGAACCTAGTAGAAGCTATGAGAGGTGTTAAAAATATGATTGACTGTCTAAGAGAGATGAGATCAACTAAGAAGTTTCACAAATTGTTTAATGAAATGACATGGATTTTTAAAACGGGATATTGCTTTACAAAAACGAGAATTCCAAAAAGATAGATATATCGTGCCGCAAATGGAGTAAGTGAATAACTGTGGAAATCTACTACAAAATAAACATGTACATTATCCAACAATAGATGCTGTTGTCAATGATAAAATAAAAATAATGAAGGACTTTATTTGCAGCTGAAGGCAAACACTATACAAATAAAAATCACGTTTTACGGCAACGAGAAGATGAAGTAGGAGCAGATGGTAGGTTAGGCGAAGTTGGAAAAGGCCTCAGTAAAGAGGAAAGACATTAATTAATTAGAGAAATTATGAAGAGGATCATGGTCCAATTTGCGAGTGAACAAACGATTGAACAGAAGATATCAGGCATGAAAGTAGAACAACAGTAGGAGAGTCGGGAATTTGGGAAGAATGTCTTTGTATGGCAAGGAAGAGATCCATTTGAAAGCAAGCTTCTGGAAGCGTTCCATAGAGTGGAACAAGCAAGGAGAAGGCCACCAACAGGGAGAAGCGTAGAGAAGAATGGCGTGAGGAATGGACTTGAAAAAAATGGTTTCATAGCAGCCGGGGAATTCAAAGACGCATTGTGAAAGATGGCAAAGAGCGAGGAAATAGCTTTGCGGAGACGCAAGGATACATGTCCTGACCAATTTAAGATTGCAGCAATTTGAACTCCAAGATGAGCATGATGATGGGAAACGTTCACAGAACTACGATTTGGATCTTATAAGAGAAAAGCAAGAGATATGTAAATAAGCTGATAAATTTCCTGTCTTCATTTTTAATAAGGATATCAATAGAGATTCGTTAACTTATATAATAATTTTTAAAAAATGAAGAATGTAAATCCCTACTTTTTACAATAAACTTTTACGGATAGTAAATAAAAACCATTTCTAAGGTAATTTGTTAGCAGATTTTCTGTTTTCACTATAACAGTACAAATAGATCTATGCGTGATGTAAGCACTATAAATTTTTGGAAGTGAATCATTGATGAGCAACTAAATATAAATATCACGAATCTTCTATAAGAAAAGACTAAGAAACTTTGCTTGATGTTAAATTTGAAATTTTAAAAGCTATTAATGCATTATACATTACATTTTGCAAACTGATATGTGAATTTCAAAGAATAAACAATGAATCTATACACGTCAAGAACAAAATTAAAAGGAAAATTTATGAAAATAATTCTAACCTTCAATCCTAAAAAGAAAACATGTGAGAATGAAGGATCAACCCAAAGATTGCAACCGAGTACCTCCCAATCTCCCTCTGTTAAATGAACTTCCCTTATTATTGGACACGGCATAATTTGGCTGCTTGATTTGATAGCGTGTGATTGAATATTTGGCTTAGATATATCAACCGTGATTAAGTAAAGATGACGGAAGCCTGACTTCTGACTGGCCCAAATGAACTGAAGATTTGAGGGATGCAAAGAACTCTAAAATGATATAATAACACCTTGGGCGTTGAATTAAAATCGAATAATAATTAATCACAATCTATGTTAGAGACATTGCCAAAAGAGTAAAATACTTTCTTATTCGCCAATAATGACCACTCACTTTATCAAATTCAATCATATGCAAGTCTTTACCACTTCATCAACTCAATAAGCCCAATGCCTTACTATTTGAATGTCCACATATTAAAATAAATAAACTGAATAAAACATCTACTCCGTATGTAAATTTTAACTCTCTGAAAATAATACATCAAATCAATTATATTATTCATAGGAATAAAGTAAAAAATATGTATTATATAAGAAACGGACAGTAAAATTGGATGATTCGGAAATTTATTTTTTATAGAACTAACAGTATTAAAAGCTTCGTTTATTCGTTCACTATAAATAAATTGCTAAAAATTTCACATAAG
>CABFPE010000024.1:2024111-2035792 GCA_900660155.1 Hofstenia miamia
TTGCAAACGTGGACCAGATGTAGTCAGTCGCCACAACATTATTCGGAATAATATTCACGAATTATGCCAGAGAGCTGCACTAAACCCCATCCTTGAACAGGGAGCTGGACTAGACAAGGAAGGCACATTAACATGACCAGCAGATGTGCTTGATCCTACTTGGAGTCTTGGTATGTCCGCAGCATTTGATATCACCGTCATTAATCCGCTCAACAATAATTTCATTTCAGGAGCGAACTTGTCAACATATCAATGTCTGGAAAAGGCTGAAGAACAAAAACATCAACAAAATGATATGAAATGCAGAGAATTAAACTGGCGATGTGTGCCAATTGTTGTTACACCATATGGCGCTTTGGGAACAGAAGGAAAAACAGCTTTGAGGAACATTGCAAAAAGAATCGCAGTCCGTTCACATCTAACACCAGGCAAAGCACTGAAATCTACTTTTATAAGATTGTCAATGACAATCGCTCGATGCACAGCTAGGGCAATTGTATCGCGACTTCCAATTGACTACTAAAGCTTATACGTCAAGAAACACAAGAAACATTGAATACTAAAGAAAATATGCAATGGCATCCTTCTAATTAAAATAATAACATAAAAATGACAATTCATTCTAATGTTAGAAAAAAATTATAAGTAAGATTTTAGATCATGTACATGTAAATTTATTTTGTAAATTGTAAATTTGTATCTCTCTTGTAAATATTGATTAGAATACAATGGATTGTAATGGGAAAAAATATATAAGTAATATAACTACCAAAACCAATAAATTTAAAATAATGGAAACACTTTTGAAAATATATCGTTCAACTATATATACACATTAAAATCTGGATCTTGCATGATTAATTATATTTCAAAAGAAATTTGCATACCAAACTACAACAGAAAAAACAAGAATAATAGACCACCTAAATACAACATTTAAGGAACTTGGCAATTTCAATTTTACCCAATATAAGAGAAAAAAAATATTAATAAATTCCCGGAAAAACATACTTTTCTTTTAGACTCATAAATGCAAATTAACTAGAAACCATAAGAACTTTAGAAACAAATAAATGAACGGCATCCTATCTTTCAATCTTTATTACTAAACGTCATTTTCATATCTTTAGTGAACATCTACTATTTGCATTTAACCAATGCATTATTGATAATGAATACCCGGATATATTTAAGAAATCTGACATAAGCCCTATATATAAAAAGGCGACCTTCTAAATTCACTAAATTATAGGCCCATTTGCATTGGCCATCCTTTAGTAAACTATTCGAAAAATTGTTAAATAATCAAATTAATGCATATTTGATATCTGAAAACATTCTTTCAAAAAAACAATTTGGTTTTTGTAATGGTAATAGCACTCAAAATGCAATTTTATCAATATCAAAACAAATAAAATCTAATTTAACACTAAGCAAATGTTGTACTTCTTGATTTGAGCAAAGCTTTTAACTTAATGAATTTTGACATATTAAGGGACAAATTAATATATTATAACTTTGATAACAAATCTGTTAACTTAATAATGACTTTCCTTAAAAATCAACAGCAGAGAGTAATACTTAATAGTAAAAAATCAAAATATATTACGGACCGTGGGGTTCCACAAGGCACAGTTCTCGGACCTATTCTATTTGCAATTTATGTTCTTTTCTTACTCGTTCTGTTCTGAACTTGTCTTGCCTGTTGTATGTCGACGACACTGCGATTTTTGATTTTGGCTGGTCTTTTGCTTCTAATATTTCTTCTGATCTTGACATTTGTCTACTTGGTCCTCTGACAACCATCTTGATTTTAGTGCTACTAAGACTGGTGGCATTTCCTTTTCTGTATCTCCCCTTCTGATTTGGCTCTACCTGTGAACTTTGCTCCTCATCACACTCATCTTGGAGTTCAAATTGCTGTAAACTTAAATTGGACTGGGCATGTGTCTTTGCCTCTCTGCAAAGCTAATTCCTCGCTATTTACCCTTTTCCGTAATGTTCCTTTTAATACCTCGTCCGCTGTGAAACTCTCTTTGTTCAAGTCTATTCTTCGCGCCATTCTTCGCTACGAATCTCCTTGTTCGTGGCCTTCACGTGCTTTGTTCCACTCCATGGAGCGCTTCCAGAAATGCGTTTTCAAATGGATTTCCCCTTTGGCCTATAAAGACGCTCTGCTGAAATTCTCCACTCTCCCGCTGTCACTCTACTTCCATGCCTGTGAGTTCCTCCTGTTCAATCGACTACTGACTCGCAAATTGGATCTTGATCCTTTTGATTTCATTAAGTTCTTTAATTCCTGCGGCACTCGCTCTGATGATGTCACCTTCTCCATTCGTCGTACGAAGAAACATTGCACCCTTCACTCGTTTTTCAATCGTGCTTGTACTGCTGCTAATTACATCTTGACTCGCAACCCTCCAACAGCGAATGATTTCTTTTCTCCGCCACCGAGCTTCAAGAAATCTTTGATGGCTTTCCTCTTTGCTGAGCCCTTCTCCAACTTCGCCTACCCTTCCGTTTGCTCCTATTTCATCTCCTGTGACTGTCCTCACTGCCGTAAAACTTTACTTTTTTTTTTTGTTGTGTAATTTTTAAAACTTATTATTTTAATTGGAAACAACGCGATATACTTAATTACGGAAAACTGGTTAAATGATTTTGATAACACAAACACACTATACAACCCAGACTGCAATTAGTTCAACATATATTTTAAAAATAGGTCAAAAAGAGGTGGTGGTTAAATGATCTTAATTCACAAATTTCTAAATTCAGAACGCAGAGAAGACCTAGAATCTGATCATCAATTTTTTGAGACACTTTGGATTGAAATTAAACAAGTATCTAATTCATGTAGCAATGAATTATTAAATGTTTGTTATAATCCTAATAAAAATTATATCGGAATTTTTTAGTCACAAATTTGATGAAATAGACAATGCTATTCTAGAGAATATATTTATTAATATCTTTGGAGAATTTAATACTAATTACTTCAATCATTCTGAATCCCTAAGGATTGATCGTATTTAAAACTTGTTAATAATACTACTCATACTCGGCATTCCAACCTACTTGACTATTTTATAACAGATAGTACAATTATCGAAATTTGTTTTTTAAATAATTCAGTGACCATAATATTTGCGTCTATATTAGTAATAGCAAATTCAACAATAAGAAAAAAGTAGTATATTCAAGGAAATTTAATAAAAATATGTTTATCAGTTTACTGAAGAATATTGCGTTCGAACGCATCTATACATTCAATCATGGTGAAGCCATGCTTGAATTTGTAATCTCTGAAATCACTCATGCACTAAATCGCGTAGCCACGGTAAAAATCAAAGTAATGAACTCACAATCAAATCCCGCGGTTAATCAACCGAGTGATTCCGAATTAAGCGGCAGGTCGCAATCAAGAATAGGCTGTTTGATATTGGGAAATTAGAACTAATTAATGCTAATTGGACTAATTATGATGCCGCCAAGAAATTAATCAAAAATATCGCAAATCTGCTTTCGAGTCTAGCGCTAGATGTGGAAATTATTTGATTCTTGGGGTTACATTGGACCCTAAACTTAAGTTTACTGATCAAGTAGAGAGAAAATGTACCTTAGTACAGGGTTATGGTAATGATTTCTCAATAGCAGGAATAATTTTGGCGCAAACTCCACGAATATGAGGATGATCTATTGCCAGGTGGTACACCCTAAAATTTTTTACGCCGTTCCCATAAGGAAGATAGCTCTGGAAAAGAAAAATCAACTACTTAGATCCATATAGGGCAAACGCAATATTAGAATATGTAACGCTTATCAAAGCTTTGACAGACTGAAGCTCCTTGCACTTTTCAATGAATTCGACATCATCGTGACTTGTCTATGCATGTATTTCTGTCTCGACGGTTTGATCTACCTGGATATCGACGCATTTAACATGATCAATCTTCGTTCGACTTTGGTTACGAAGCATACATTTTCCTTCGGAGATCAGTCATGGATTGGCTCAGAATATGACCGGTTATACCAGATTGAATTACTTCATGTCAAAGTTTACTGAGAGATCGCCTTTCTGAAAATTCCAATATGTACGTGTTCAGGTGCGTAATGTATCTGTTATTATTTATATTTATTATTCAATGCAAACACTACAATATCGTACCGCACGAAATAAGATGCGTAAAGTTTGCTCTGAAACTGGAATTTCATTTGAATCGCTCTGGATATAATTAAAAATTCCGTCATTTTTGGGGAACTTATTTTCGTTCCTCAATGGCACACGCCCGAAAGGTAACTAACTGCACAGGCTGAGATGTACTCGTTTTGATTTTTGTTTCCAATATGTTTCTCGCTGCTACCTAGGATTAAACACCTTTGACAGAAAGTTCTGGTTTTCGCTTATTTGTATGTTAAAATCTTTGTAAATATTTATTTATATTTGCGTGCTACTGCATAGCTATACGAATATATATATATAGTATTTCTCATCATTTTTTACCCCAAATTAGTGTTTATTTTATCCGCGTTAACCATTAGTTGGATGATTGTCTATTACAGCCAAAGAGAATTATTTAAAATACAACTAGTATTACAATAAATAATTGTAAGGAAACTATGCAATACATCTAGTAATATTGCCTAGCTACATACTAAATATAAATACTAACGTTAATATATAAAATGTAGTTTACAAGATACACTTTATTGTGACATTTTTATTTTTTCGAATGGGGTAAACACTGTTCGCCCAAAATTTTTTAGCCCAATGTGCTTATTTGCCCAAAAGATCTTTCGCTCAATTAGACTATTCGCCCATGGAATATATTGCCCAATAGTATTTTTTACCCAAAGAATATCTTGCCCAATGGATCTTTTGCCCAGTATTTGTCCTGCCCACCATCATAACAACCTTTTCGTAATGAAAATTGAAATCCATATTCCATAAATGAGTAGAAATAACAATTCATTACATAACGATGGTTCTATCTTTTAAAATATTCTTCTCAGTTTTGCTGAGACTGATGTGGACCTACTCATCTGGTGTGAAAGCGTTGTTAAGCATAATATATTATGTTCTAAATAAAATTTTTTTAAATATAATCTGTTTTATCACGCTTAAGAATTTCCTATTTTAGATGGAAATTATAAAAACCACATGAGGTGGAAGTAAATTGAAGTATGCAGGATATTTCTTTCATATACATTCAAGTAAATGTAATTCTGTGTATTGGAAATGTGATTTCAATGGCTGAAAGCCAGAGTAGTAACAAATTCTACGTACAGCTACAAGTATGTTGGTTTCATTTGTACTCTGAGTTTTTTTATATGTATATATATATTAGATCCTCATCTGGCAAGCACTGCCATGATAAACAAGACAATGATGTGGTGAAAGCAAAAAAAGCAAGACTTCAAATGAGATTGAAGATAAGAAGTAATCCTTGCAACACAGCTGGTAATGTTGTTTAATGAAGTGTAATTATTTCATATCAGGATTTTCTATTCACAGGCAAATATTAAAGATTCTTTTTCCAATTTTTCTCAAGTGAATTTTGTAATTGAATCAAATTTTTGAAAATCCTTGTATGAATGATGTAATTATTTTTAGGAAGCATTTATAATGATGTTATGGCAAGTTTCTTTCCAGATACAGCAGCTCATTTACCTTCATCATCATCTTTATTCAGGTATTCATTGATTCCCTACATTGTAAACCATAATTTTCAGACACAATTCGATTTTGCGCTTGGCAGTGCATAGCTGTATGGGTTTAGCCTTCTTGCCATGTGATGAAATCGAGCAATCATTTATTTTACTTCAAAACATTGTTCACCAGTCTTCTCTTGGTGAAAGATTAGATTCCTTTTAATCATATTTTGAGAGGTAAATGCTGTAATAGTTTTCTATGATTTACTGTTGAGTCCTTTCCCACATAAACCAATCATATTGGTTAGTAACAGTTGGGTTAAACAAATGGTGTGTTTGGCATGCTAATATAAGGACAAACAATGATATTGAGGGGTGGCATTTTGCAATGCAATGTTTGATGGACTTTCCACATCCTAATGTTAATAATTTATACAAATTAGCATAAGCATTGAGCATGAAAATTCAATATGGCATAACATGCATAGGCATTACAATGCTTTATTGGGTGGGCGAGATAGTCAGTTGGCCAAAATTGGTTGGTACTTTTTATCAACATACGAAATCTTGAAACCGACATAGGGAACCTTGAGATCGACATAGCAAATCGTTATGACAATATGAACAAAAAATTTAGCATGAATGAGGTATATGTATCAATTATATCAAAAGAGACATCAAAATTCAGTTTTAGCAGTTGTTTATTGAGTTGTAATCTAGACTAAATGATAAAATATTATATTTGATTTCATAACAAAAAATCAGGTAAATATTTTAATGTACATATGAGAAAATTTTAAATGACCCCTCTAATGTTGTTAATCTTCATACCAATTCCATTGGGCGAATAATCCAGTGGGCGAAAAATCCAATGGGCAAAAAATTCATTAGGCCAAAAATCTGGTGGGCAAAATGTCCAAATGGGCGAAAATTCCTTTGGGTGAGCTACGTATAGACCTTTTCAAATGATTGCAGCAATAAAGGCTCATAAATTTTCTCATTACATTTTATAAACATGATATTGATAAGCTTTTTAGTTCTTTGAAAGGTAGACCCTAATTACATATAAATAACTTCGTATTTTTAAAACGTAATTTCGTAAAATCAACTTTGTAAGAATATCTTCATAAAAATATATTGCTAAAAATTGTTGGTACCAGGGTTTTCTACTCAAGTTCAAGTTACTCAGTTCAAAGTTGTGTTTTGCATTTCAAGTTTGAGTATATTTTTAAAGACAATTCCGAGTTTGATCAAATTTTTTATAATTCCATGTTATTTCTAGAGAAAATATAGTTTATTTTACAATAATTCCGAGTTTTGCAAGCTAAAAAATAAATATTTTCGATTTAAAAAAAACAAACTTGAAATATTTTAATTTTTAAGGTAATTTTGAGTGGATTTTTATTTGAGTTCTTAACATTCCCAGTACTCAAAAGCCCTTTTTACATTTTATAAAATCTTAAATCTTTCAAATTTTTTACAAAATGGACACTTGCAAGAAGTTTTTCTAAAGAAGTGCCCATTAAATAATAATTTTAGAAGATTTGAGATAAATTTGAAAAGTTTGAAATTTTCAAGAATGAAGAAAAGCATTATCCCTTAGTGTAGAATCACAGGCTGCAATAGTAATTACACTAGAAAACTAATTGACTCTGTAGAAGGTTTGAAGTAGTGCCCATACAAATGCAGCCCCAATTCCAGTAAAGAGAGAACTTATAAAATTTAACATAAGTAATTCATCCAAGTAAGTAGTTTAGGTAAAATCCAAGATGTCCCATTTGTATGGCTTCCAGCTGAAGCAATGTCTTTAGAAAGAGTAAAGTGCTTAACTTGAGTGAATGGTGCTACCCTATTTGTCTCACTTTTTAATTTCTATCTCATCCACCAATGGTATAGTATCAACAAAGTGTTGTAAATTATAGGTGCATGTACATGTTGAACATTGAACAAGAGGTTTATTATTACCCTAGGCATAACAGTATATGTAACCTAAATGGTCCACAATTTGGGCTGGAAAATCTAAAAGATCTCTAGGAGCTATGTGTCACCCTGTACTTTGAGAAAGCACTCCCAAATTGTTGCCTTACTTATGCAATTATTTTCATATCAAAAAAATAATAAAGAAAAATATGGAGGTAAAACAGTAGTTGAGGCTAGATAAACTCTATTGAACTTTTCTCAACATTGTTTCACAATTTATGCAATTCAAGCTATTACCTGTCTTTGTTTACAATCAAAATTAATGTAGAATCGTGGTGCATGTCTAGCAGCTCAAGCAGTATGAAGGTTGCAAGAATTTACCATTGCTTAGAGTGGCCTGTACTCTAACAAAACAAATGAAGATTGGTAGTTCACCAATTTCACCATAGAAAAAAGAACTGAAACCATTTCCAAGAAGACATTCCAGCTAGCAACCAATTTACACAGCATCTTGCTGAAGCCAAATCATTAGAAACCATCCTTACCAGCCAAGGTGCTAATTGTGTGTCTCAAGTTTAATTTCTAGCTCAATAAAACAAATTTAGCTCAGAGTTCTTGTTATCTCAGCTCATGTAATAAGATATTAATAATGTGTAATTACCACATATTTGCATGTGCCAACAGCATAATATATTTGCATAGTGTGATGTTATGTGCTTGTAAGATCAATTGAGAGTGAAGCTCTTTTATTTCCTGTGCCTACACATAGCCTTAAAGTGACCACAATATGGGCTCACATCTGTCAAGGAGTGAGTTATCACCCCAGGCACAGTGGAGTTCCTCCCACATTATCACCAGATCTTACTGTTTCATTATCATATTAATACTGATGCTAAAAAGGTTAGGGGTATAATAAGAGATAAAAAAGCAAATGTTATCCAGTGAGAACAAGATTTTATTTGACAATTGCTACAATAAGTTCCCTATTTTATACAGAGAAAAAGTAAATATTTACCATTTTACAAAATTCACTTTTTTCCCTTGCAAATTAAATGAGCAATTACATGTACTCTTTATCAAGGGGACAATTACAATAAATTCAAAAACTAAGTTTGAAACACTGAAAATTAATAAAAATCACTAAATAAATGATGGTAATAGCACCAAATTAATTAAAGAGAGTGCCAATAAGTAAAAATAAAATAAATAAAGGGCCCTGAGTGACTCTACATTAATCACAAGATAGTAATGTCATCATTTTCCCTTGCAATTAAATTTGAGCAATATAATTACACCATTTGAGGGGACATGAAACAGATTTCGTAAAACTAGACTAGAAATAAATCATGACGTCACACTGATGTCATTAAAAATAAAATTACAAATAGTAATCATGAAAAGTCCCTGAGTGACTCTACATTAGTATTCATTTTGAGAATTTGGTATTCATTTTGAGAATCAACCTTTTTCATCCCCTTATAAAGGTATGAAATTTTGCCTCACTGTATTTTTGCCCAATGTGGTTTCGCCCGTCCCATGCTTTGCCCCATACTATTTGTTGTTGTTAGCAAAGTGTTCAAAAGTCAAAGTGTTCAAAATATGATAAAAGACATTATTTTTCTAATATCATAATTTACACAGGATAAAATAACAATATTTTGCAAACTATATTCGAATTATCTTAGCAAATTCATCACAATTGTCAAATGTTGCTATTATTATTAATAAAAAACTCAGTACTACTATACATATAAGGCTTTTGTCATTGTGTTTAAACTTTCACATTAAAATGAGTTATTCATATAATATTTAAGCTACTATTTGAATGTAAACTAGAACTATAATTTTAGGCATTACGTTTTTATTCATGAACACTATGTTGATTTCAAACACTTTGACTGTCGAACACTTTGACTGACACCATTAGCAAAATAGGATTTTGGTTTAGAGTTTAGAATTATAAAATAATAAAGAAATACACTTTTGGGTTAGGGTTTAGGTCAAATAGCATGGGGCAATGATCGGAGGGGCGAAAACTCCGTAAATCCCTATAAAACTAAGCAAAATATTTTTAAAGCTTTACGAAGTTATTAAATGGAGGTTTTGTTACTAGGAAACAGATCCTAAAAAATGATTGGCTGACTGATAAATTACTGTTTGTAAGCTTATCCATTGATGTTTATTATTTTGTTAAGGTTTTGAATTGCACCTAATGATCAATGTTGTCTCGATATTCGAAATAGATCAATTTAATTGGGTTGTGTTTGTAAGTGCAGCTCGATTTTTATATGGAAGCAAAATTTAATAACCTCTGAAATTAAATTTTTAAAATTATTAGGTAAGCATTAACACGCTAGTTATATGCATATTAAAAATAGTCTGTAATATTTGAAATTGCTTTTCATATAGATTGCCAATGCATAAAAACATCAAAATACTATAAGACACAAAAATTGCCGAAAAAATAAAAGTTGTTTGATTCTTCTTTGAATGCTAGAATAGCTATCGCATCTGCAGTTAAATGGAAGGTGTTTTCTTGACAGAATTATCAAATGAAGATTTAACTACTGGGAAACAGTGAGAATGTGTAAAACGGAACCAAGTAGACAAATGCTCAAGATCAGAAGAAATGTTAGATGCAAAACACCAGCCAAAATAAAAATTGCAGTGTTGTTTACATGCAACAGGCAAGACAAGTTGAGAACAGAATTAGGGATGTTGTTAATGGCAATGAGGAAGAAAAGAACAGCAAACACTGAGCCTTAAAGGGCACCACTAGTAACGGGGACAGAAGAAGAGATAGACTACTTGATTTTGACACATTGGTCGCGATTGGTCAGGTAAGACTGGAACAGTTCAATGAAATACACATTAAAACCAAATAAGTGTAACTTGTCAAGCAGAATGGAATGAGAGAGACAATCAAATGCTTTTGAGGTGTCAAGAAAGATAATACAAACAGGATCATTGCAATCAGAGTGAAAGTAACAGTTTTTGATCAGTGTGAGGAAGTTAGTAATTGTAGAGAAATCAGGAAGGTTGCCATTTTGAGAAGAAGAGTTGAGGTGGCCAATTTTTGGGAATAGATAGATAATGTTTATTGACCATTAATATAACAAAAAACAAGGCTTTCAAAGATGATAGACAGGCGAGATAGAATAGCTATTGGGCCATAGAACGTGATCTGCAAGGAGGGAAGCTGATTAGACTTTAACAGCAGAGAAATCCAAGATGTCTTCCAACAGGTGGGATAGCACTTAGAGGAGCAAATGAAGGAGTAAAGATGCTTTAAATGGATAGGAAGCGTGGAGGAGGTTTCATGAATTACAAAGGAAGGGACACCGTCAGGATAGCAAGGACCAGACAACTTGCAAAATTTAAGCATTAGAAAAATATCATGGGCACTGAAGTCAATATCACAAAGTTGGATTAGTGGGGAGGCAGCAAGTGGAGCAGGGCACAGGGAGACAGGTTCAGAGAAGTTAAAGGCAAAATACGTGTTGAACAGATCAGCTTTCTTAAGGTCAAAGTGAGCAGCAAGAAGATTCCATCTCAAATTAATTCAAGGAGTGCACAGTAAGGTATGAGAAATAGAAAGGAAGAGAATCATGCTTTTTCCGCCAATGGGGAACATAAGAAGAAATAACTTGGTGTAAGAAGGTGAACCAATCATCAACTGTGAAGGAATCACTAAAAACGGGGAGCAATTATGAGAGAGCAGCATTAATTGATAGAAAGTCACTGTTAAATTGAACATATTGTGGAGCAGATGGAGAAGTAGAGTTGACAGACAGATTGAAGCGGATGAATGAGTGATCTGACAGCTTAATAAAATAATAATAATAATCAATGACTTTATTTAGCCGCTGAAGGCATACACAACAAAAAAAAACAAGTCAAGTTTTACGGCAGCGAGGACAGTCACAGGAGATGAAATAGGAGCAAATGGAAGAGTAGGCGAAGTTGGAGAAGGGCTCAGCAAAGAGGAGAGCCATCAAAGATTTCTTGAAGAGGAAATCCATTTGAAAGCGCGTTTCTGGAAATGTTCCATGGAGTGGAACAAAGCACGAGAAGGCCACCAACAAGGAGACGCGTAGAGAAGAATGACG
>CABFPE010000024.1:2103800-2116364 GCA_900660155.1 Hofstenia miamia
TTGTATCAGTACTTAAAAGACATGTATCATCTGCATATTGATAAATTTTACTGTTTTTTACCTGTTGAGTTATGTCATTAACATAGATTGCAAATATAATAGGTCCGAGAACTGTGACCTGTGGAACCCCATAGTCCGTTATAATATATTTATATGACGCCGTAGGGCGTCACTGCGAGGGGGAGACACTCCCAACCAAGCCTAGGCAGTAGCCGGTCGTGGCACTCACTCCGTCGATGTTGAGAGGATTGAGCGGGTGTGCTACGGTGACGTCTATTGCTCCTGCTTTTCTAAGGGACCAGACGGGGATCAGAACATCCGCAGGCCGTGTCAGTGAGCTCGAGTGATCCAAGTTGGCACCCTGTTCAAGTATGGGATTCATTAAGGCTCTACTTGCACAGTTGAAGATAGTATCCCATATGGTGTTGTGGTGGAAATATCACATCTGGCCCTCTCTTGCATGTCAGCGCATGGTGTCCAAGGGGATCAAGCAGATTCTCTGGACACAATGGACACTTGGCGCCTGTACACGCCAGGGGTAGTCCCAGTCTGTGCTTTAGAAGAACCTGTACTTCTTCTGGTTCAAGTCTGAAGCCCAACCATGTGGATGCATTTGGTTGGATGCATTTGGTGACGAAACTTCAAGTAGACATACTCGTTCCAATGGACTTTCAGCTCCTTCCAACAAGTCAGAAAGACATTTCTTTTCTATAGAAGCTGAAAGATACCTGATGCTTTAATCGACTTGGAATCTCATTCCCGGCTATTTTTAATCTGTCTTCTACCTTCACTTGGTCATTGTAGGACTGAATGCTGAATTTCAAGTCGGCAATAATTCCCAAGGATGTAAGCCGTGGGTGCATGCAGCTTAAGGGAAAGCAGGCCAATTCCCCCACAACTCACCCCTAGTTGTGCCTGTTTCCTGCCGACCTCCGAAAGCTCTATTCAGTTACTTCCTCAAAACAACTTAGCACTGCGTCGTCGAAACGACCCAACATATCTTGTGCCTGATCCGGCGGACAGCACCTGGCAAGGTGTGCTAGCTTACAAAAGCTTCCACAATGTCGCAGGAGTGAAATTGCCATTTGTGGATCTCCAAGGGTTGGCAGCTTGTTCAGAAGCAGCTCAGCTGCTTGAGACTTGGAAACGATGTAATCATTGCAATAGTCATTACTTCCAATTGGCGCTCCAAGAATTTCCAGATTCGGCTGGTGGAATTTTTTGATCTCCTCTGGGAATGCAAACAGGTGGAGGCAGCAGAAAATCTCGCACTTTTTGAAGTTGAGCTCCAATCCTGACCACTCCATTGCCTGTTAGATGCAGGCCAGGCATCTCATAATGGACGATCTGGTTCCACAAATCACTCCGTCATCCAAATACCACATATTCAGTAGCAAGTCGTCAATCTCGTCAATCTTTAGCACCAATCTGTTGAGTGCGATAGCGAACATCAAAGGCCCTAAAGGATCGCCTTGTTGCACTCCAGCTGCTGATAAAAACTTGCCAGTCACGTGCCACAACCTAGGATGTGTCTGATAGCAGTAAATGACCCATGGAAGTATTTCAGGGAAGTGCTTCGAGCATTCATCCATGACTGCTTGTCTGGATACAGTATTGAAAGCATTTTGCATGTCAACTTTCAAAACTGCAAAGTCATCGTCNATCAAAGGCCCTAAAGGATCGCCTTGTTGCACTCCAGCTGCTGATAAAAACTCGCCAGTCACGTGCCACAACCTAGGATGTGTCTGATAGCAGTAAATGACCCATGGAAGTATTTCAGGGAAGTGCTTCGAGCATTCATCCATGACTGCTTGTCTGGATACAGTATTGAAAGCATTTCGCATGTCAACTTTCAAAATTGCGAAGTCATCGTCGTTCCAGTGTTCTTTCACAACTTCCCTCAGCTTGTGTACAACTTTTTCCATACCTCCAGGACACGCAACTCCAAACTGGTGAGGTTGAAAGAGCTGACGGGCTTCTTCACTTGTGACTGCACAGATGCATTTCCCAGCAAGACGTAAAATTGTGAACCGTTGTGATATATGATGTTAAAGGTGTTTAACCTTAATCTGCATAGGAATTTGTGAAAATTTTTCATGATTGTAAAAAATTTTAAATGCTTATAGCTATAAAACTATTAACACTATGATCAATTTGAAAGCACCAAGTGATGGTGGAGAGTCTCCTCCTGATTTTTCGATCTAAATTTCCGACCTGGCTCTGTTCCGCGACGTCTGATTTTGCGCACAGGACGCTCAATGGTTTTGGTATATCTTTGCACATATCAAGAAACACTCAAATTTCTTTGTTGCTTCCATGGGCTCAAAACTTTATAAATACTTGACAAAAAGCTGTGGAGAGAATTTAAATGTTTTTCAAAAATTCGAAATTTTCAAAGAAAAATTGTTAATCTTTTCAACAACTTCAGCCACATCAAAACGCTTTAACTGAAGTTTCACGATTTTCAAATTTGCTAATAGGTTCGGCGAAAATTTTATTGTCTTGAGTTTCTTACACAATGCATAAAAATCAGTAATTGCGAACTGCTCCAAATATATTTGCTCATAGCAGTACTGCTACTTTACATTCTCCTGCTTAAAATTCCGAGGTAATTGCGAACATGGCTTACTTAAAATACGGCCAAGGCATCCGTAGCAAGTAATGAAAATAGGATGCAATAGAATAATTTATGGCTTTCTGTTATCGGAAATAATCTTAATTTCATAGTATACATAATTTCTTCTCTGCTAATAATTCAGTTCGTATTTATTTATTTTGCGCTATTTCATAATGTCAAATTTTTGTGATCATGCATTTGATCGTGCATATTTTCTATAGCAATTTATAATTTAATTTCATGTACCTAAAATGTGATAACACGTGATATCTCAATGAGACAATTTTGGGATATCACCTTGAAACAATATTAAGACATACTCCAAACAGCTGCCTGTAACTCATTGACAGATTTGATAGGATTATATCAGAAATACAACAGTAATATCAGTCAACGCATGTCTTTCTTGGTTAAATTTGATCGACGGAAATGGAATGGAATGAAAATTTCCATTTCTTTGTGAAATCGTGGTAAATTGTGCAGTATTGCGTTTTTTAAAATAATCTACAATATTGTAATGGATTGCAAAAAAATTTGGACTTGCGGTGCGCATACTCGCGTTAATTGTTTGTAAAACATCACTAACTTGGTTGCCAATGCAACTTGAGTGTCTCTTCGTTTAGAATGTACGCTCATGCGTTGTTATAAATGTCATTCTTGAAATACACCAATTTACCAAACTAGATTCGGTTGGAAAAGTCTGTCTTCAAATAGATTTTTATTGAAACCCCATTGTTATTATTGCAGATAGTTAAAATGCAAAATATGCACTCAAAAATTCAATTCTATTCGCGAAAATTCCATGAAAATCTTCACTGTCATGATGAAATTCAATCTCTGTTTTGTGAATTTAAGAATGAAATGATTTTTGTAAAGGAATTTGTTGGAGTGAATATTCTAGTTTATAGCGACTTCTTTTGTATATGCAAGGTCTATGGCAATTTTTTAGTATATTAACCCATTATTTACATTATTCACACAATAGCTAAAAATGAAATATCGTCAAATTATACATGTTTTATATCTTTCATGAGAATTTACATAGTTTTTGAATTTTCAGCAACAAGTTCCAATATTTTTACATTTAGGTATGTATATGGACTGTAATTTGGACATTTCATTTACGTTACACCAATAAATTTAGCTTTAACAGAAATCATGTTTTAACAAAAAACTTAGTTGTAAATAGCAGCGAAAGAATTATTCATACAGTTTATGAATTGAAACAACCAACATGGATGCTCCATTACATTTTCGACTTTCTTAATTAATTTGCTTGTGACAAATTTCAGATCTTTTTTTCGATGATGTCTACTGAATTATCTTTATTTCTGCTGGAATGCCAGCTATATTTGAGCTAATATGGCTAATATGTACTTTCTTGTTTAATGAGCCGTTATTGGAAAACAAGCATCTAGGATTACTGTATATCGAAGAAATTTTTGGAAGTTTGATATTTTGGTCTTTATCATTTTCACAGCAGGGTACAAAAATTAGACAAGTGTATCTGGTCGGGTCGTGGTTATTTATAATCGAATGTTACAGAACACCAACAGATTTAACCCTTATCAATATATGTTTAACATTTTGTAACATTATATAACAAAATAGTGGCTAACTACGTTTAAAACTGCACGATACTCAGTGTAATTTTGCAATTTCCAGATCAAATTTAAGTTGGCAATATTGCTGTTGAAACCAGTGCTATAGAGTTTGAAGATCATGATGTTGAACAATTGACTCATTCTTTAGCGGATTAGGAAGCCCCAAATAGCACATTTTACACAGAAACCCCATTTGGGGTAGTAGAGCCAAACAAAGGAACATTGTACGCGAACAGTAGTTCCCTGTGGCCCTTATACTCTTTATTCTTGATAAAATTCAATGTATTGTGTTATGCTATACTAATTGTAAATTTGTTGATATTATTCATTCACATACTTCTCCCACAATTCCAAATTACATGAAACCAGTTACTGACATGAATTTGAAAGCATTTCTGACAGTTACCATTCATGCTGAGTTGAATTGATGTAATTTTTCATCAATAAATTATCTTTGGCATCAGTTTGATTCAAAACCGTTTTATAAATGTATTTTCTGTGGCCTAATTCAAGTTTTTTCTGCATGCCATTCGATTTGAAAACTTTCTTAAAAGAGAGCAACAGAAAGAATTTTATGTAAACTATCAGAAGTTTTAGCAGTTGATAAGCAACTACAATTTTCACTCTCAAATTCGCACATGAGAGATTTAATTTCGCACATTTGTTTACTCTGTGTACATTCCATTTCTACAATTTTTTGATTGATACAATAGCTTATTTTAGACATCCAAAGATGTTCAGTGTTATATTTCAAATATTATACTTCTTCTGACGTGTTAGTTGAAGGTTAGCTATTTTCTAGGTAATACAAAATAATTAAAATCCATTGCTTTCGTTTTTTTAATATAATTTCATTATTCACTACATTCAACACCATGCCAGAGATAAAAGAGGGCTAAGTACGCCAGTGCAGTTTGTTGAAAGTTGATACTCATGAGGCAAACATTTTTAAATATAATAGAATATAATACGTCGAGTAATATGGGACAGAGTTGAACATTGGTTTGTGGGGCAGCGCAAAAAATAGTCGACAGGGATGTACATGAGCCAAAAGGTTAGGCTCAAACCTGGCCCAGCCCATGAAAATTTACATTACAATGCCTCGAAAAATTGAATTTGCATTTTAAAATTTTACATTAGTAAATAAAAAATATTTTTAACATACCTAATTTTGGCCTAGTAATCCGAAAAATCGAGGAAATTTTTTGTCAAGCATAATAAAATTCAAGGAATTGGCATTCGTTTAAAGGGATGTAAAGTTTCGTTGGCCCGGCTTTTACTTGGGCTTAACTTTTTGGTCATTGCTAGATGGACCGGGTAGAGTCGTGGTAAAAAAAGTAACCTAATTCCCACCCTGGTTCACAGTATTTTATATTTATACATTAGATTTTTGCATATCCAAAACGATTGTGATTTTTTTAAAATATCTCTTATGCCCATTAATGGAACATCGATATTTTTCTGTGTGTCAATCGTTTAATTCAACTTCTCCCATTTATGCAGGCTACTCGTTGTGTGTTGTGTATGAATTTTTACTTTGTTGTGTACGCAACACAACATGTTGTGTGGGACGTAAAAATCCAGCACTCCAAAATTTACAATTTTACTATTGATGAAAGAAAGCTAATCGTTATATTATGTTATTATATTCAAATTTATTAACAGAATAGAAAGCGCATTATTTCTATTAATGCCATGTAAAGGAAGTAAAATTTTATGATTTATTAATATTAATGCGAACTTACAACGTCTCTAGAGAAAAATAACTTTTATAAATTTGTTACACAATTACTTTCATTACTTATGATTTGCGCATGTCTTTTGGGGAGCATGCTGTAATATAATGCTAAAAATTTCTATTAATGACTATTGCTGTGACTGAAGTTGCTAAAAAGATTAACAACTTTTCTTTGAAAATTTCGAATTTTCGAAAATATTTATATTCTCTCCACAGCATATGTTTTTGTCAAGTATTTATAAAGTTTTGAGGTATTGGAAGCAAAAAAGAACTTTCAGTGTTTCTTGATATGTGCAAAGATATACCAAAACCATTGAGACGTGCCGTGCGCAAAGAGCCAAAATGGAAGAGAATACTATGCTCTCTTACGTGGTGCTGCCTGATTGACCATAGTGTTAATATTTTTGAGCTAAAGGTGCTTAAAATTTTTTTCTACAATCATTAACCATTTTTGGCCCCCCAGATGTTTAAGGTTAAGCTTTAATTATTGTTTTTATATTTTGTTCCTGATAAATTGTTCGTACATATGTTGCTTACAGATTATAGTTTTTTAAAAAAAGTATTGCGAAGTAACAAATATTTTCATATCTTGTTGAAAGCTTTTGTTAACCAGATCAGTAAAATGCTAGCTTCATAGAAAATAATAAAAATGTAGAAATAACAAATTTATTCATTATTTTTGTTCCTTTTTGCATTTCTTAATCACATATTAAATATTTTCGAATGCTTTGCTTAACAAGAAAATTACCTACAAAAGCGGCTGCGGTGGCTGTAAGTATTTAAATATTTATTTGGTTTGTATCCAAAAAACATCTATTTTGTGAAATTCTTTTTAGTTTTTGTATGCTATGATTTTTGCATATTTTAATTGTTATGTGAAGAAGACAATCTGTGAAAAGAGCTATATCAAGCTTAAGACTCCAGGAATTTGAATTTAGTATATATGCAAATAATCATAGCATAAAAAACTAAAAAAAATGAGAATTTCTCAATTTAGATGTTTTTTGGGGACAAGCTAAATGAATATTAATGAAATTTTCATGAAATTATAGCACTAGGGGTTTTCAGCCATGAAATTACTATAACAAACTAGCAATCATCCTAAAGCAAAGGTTTTAAGCTAATTTCTTTCTGGGTAACAAAGCTACCCTAAACTTAGACTTTTGATGTTTTTGTTGAATCTTGGTAAGCAAAGTTAGGATGATTCCCATATTGTGCAGACAAAAACTACCTCAAAAATGTGGAAAATTTACAAAATATCAGGTTCTTCCAATTTGATTTGAGCTCAAAATTCTATTCTAGTTGTTCTTGCTGTAACAAAATTACATCACAATTCGTTTAACCGTTAAGCAATCATTCATAATGATGTTCAGTATATTGTGGTCTTTTTTGAATAGCTTTGACATCCAGAGATGGAATCAGATCCAAAATTTTAGGATCCGATTCGGATCCGAAGCTTTATTTATGATCCGGATCCGATCCAATCCGAATTTTTAAAAAATATTTACTTTTCGATCCGAAACGGATCCGAATATAAATATGTATTATAACAATAAATAAACATGTACTTAAAATATATTTGTTTTTTTTAGAAAATTTTAAAGGCTTTAACAACACTGTCTTGAGATCAAAAATGGACATGTACAATATAACGAGAAGGATAGGGTCTTGCTTGGACTGAGGTATTGGAAAAATAGGACGAAGGTACAATAGTATCAAATGCTCTTTTAGTACTGCAATCTAATACAGTCAATTTTGGACAAGCAAAAAAATTCAAGACATGTTTTTGTCTACGATCATAAAATGGGCCTGAAATGACGGATTTCGGCTGGACGTTTTGTTTTGAACAGCCGAAATATTGATTCACTTTTCATCGATTAAAAACGGATTTCGATTATAGTTGTACTTTTCGAAGTTAATGTGTATCACTTGAATAAGGTGGCAAATTTTCATCAGCACTTCAGCCAAATTCTTCGTTATTTAATGCATGCGTTAAACGCTTTATATCTATAAATCTACTTCTGAAATCGCTTTTTTGCAGGTCTATTACCCGTGTGATCAATAATTTCCGATTAGTAGAAATATAGAATATTCAGAAATATACAGATGTCAATAAAATCCTTGATATCTTCAGGTAAGCATCTAAAAGTATGAAAATATTTTGTTGAGCAAATCTGCAAATCTCGGCGCGTAGCAATTGAAAATTGCTGTTAGTCAATTTATCAATGCACAAATATTCTTTAGGAAATACAATTTTGGTTTTTCCACTCACCCAATCTACACTTCACACATCCCTGATAACTTTAATTTCATCTGCAACATCTTCATCATATTCGTTGTCTTTATCTGATATTTTACCGGGCTTTGGTGGAATTTGTTTCTGGAATGGTTTCTTTATCATTTGATTCCAGTGTGCATTAGCAAGTATAATTTTCAGGGTCAAAAATTTCTTTGAAAAAAAAATTAAAAATCACCAGCTAATCACATATATCATTATTTCTCGAGAGTAACTTCACAATACTGACATTAAATTTAGTATAAATACTTAATTTACTTAATACGTTAATTCATTAGTTTTGAATTTCCCAGTTCCAAGATAAACAATGAAATCCCTTCAGTGCTATAAATTTTTCAAGTGCACTCTTTAGTGGAATAACATTGAATTTTCCCAAATGACGGCGCATTAAAACTATTGATTTAATGGAACACACCATTGCTTAAAAGCAAAAAAACATGTTTGATTGAAAAATTGCATCTCATTTAAAATTCATTTTATCTTGGGAATGGCATATTCCATAATTATTTAGGAAAAAACTAAAACAAGTGCATTTGTTTTTATTTGTTTTAATCTATTTTATGATTTTTTGTAACTTAATGTCAATAATGATTTTATAAGAAGATTTACAATTATTAAAATTCAACCAATTACACAATAACATCAGTACGAAAATGGGACACCTGAATATTTCATTAGACATTGTTACCATTAATAAAGTATACACAACTTCATTTTATGATTTTTTTATTTTTGAAATGCTGAAAATGGCTTTGTTTTATATTCTTGTTCTTAAATTGTGTGCTTTAAAATCGATGGAGGACGCGATTAGCTACTCACACCAAAATATTTTGTTATTTCTGCAAACAAATGTGTTGTTTAAAAAAATCAAACAAAGAGAATATCCTTCTTGCATGTGGGTTACGAAGACAAGTACTTGCTATGCGTTAATCATCGAATTTGATGAGGCAGAAGCTCATTTTAATGATTTTGACATTATTTGGCTTCCACGGAACAGTTCACATTACAGAGTGCGTATGATCATTAAAGGTGACCCCTACGCTCATTGCTGTTACGAGTATGCAGGCCATAAGTAAAATTAAATTGTACTTTGATGAGGCGCAGCCTGTTATTGTAGAGAGATTCTCTTCAAGTAATAAATGTCCTATGTTTGTGAACAATATCTTTATTGACCAGCAGAACGCAACTAATGGGATTCGAGCTTTGAAACATATCTTACAAGCAAATGACTATGTCTGTGCTAGTAGAAAAATATAATTTAATTTAGTCCCTATTTATTGCAAATAAAATTGTTGCCAAACACTTCAAACCATGTTATATTGTGCTGATGATGCAATTACGAATGACGATGAAGTAAATATTAAACGTCATTATTATTATAAAAGAGATTTTATACAATTAAAATTTAGTTTCTATATAAAAGACGACCAAGACTGTGATATTGAAAGTAAAAAAATCAAGTAATTTGCACGATTTCCCAACAGATTCATTTGCGAGGAAAATATCGTACAATTCATCTATCATCGATTGCTCAACTGTAAAAATAAAGCAACAAGTACATGGTCTTTTATTTGTTGCAACAAATAACTGATTTCCACGTTGTCTAAACTTTGTAGCCGTTTATGATGATTGGCTTCATTACGAATCACTGTTCTACCACATCCAATAACTTACCGAGCCTTCGAAGACCAATTCATTAATGTTAATTTCGCACAAGATATTCACGTATCATAGTTGTTGTTAGTTACTCAGCGTCTGGTTTTGTAACTTCCAAGGCCTTAGTTCGTCTATAGATTCTTTCACAGTAATTACGCATTTCGAAGGTGTCTATGACATGATTATTGATGAAATATCGATTCGTTCCATATGTACAGTTTTTCAACCAAATTTAAGGGATTTTGTAATCTTACTACAAGAACATTAAAGAGTTTCGCATTCGTAAAAAAAATTGGATGGGAATCTGTAAATTTTGCGTACGTTCACATTGAGAGAGTTAGTAAGTGGATTGTCTATTCGAGATTGGCATTAGTGTTGACAGATGATTATCTCTATTTGAAAATTACACGATTGACTCTATTGAACAGCAGATAGTTTTATTTAATTATTTATTTATGTTTTCTTAGTTTTGTTCAAGGAGTGAAATGTCTGTTATCTAATATGTTCTCGTATGATTACAAATGAATAACGTATTTTTTCTTGAAGTGTCTTTGTTGTATGCGTATTAAATATTTATTTTATTAAATATTTATTTTTGTGAAAAATGGTAAACATGGTGACGCTGCTAAGGGTTTATTTTATTATCCTATTTATCTGTTGTTAGTGTTTCTTTAATTAGCTCATTTCAGTACAGAAGTGTGAATATCATAACTGATGTTGTCATTGGTGATATTCTAGACTTTGTATATCAATAATTGCCATCCTCATGCAACCATAATAACTGCTCAATAAGCTAAATACTTTTGAATTATAAATTGCATTACTTTGACGATCATATGTAAACTCTCATAAATTTATAAAAAATTTTGTTACCTAATTAATAGCGATTACATTTTTTAGTGCCTAGACATTTGCAAATATTACTTTTTTGTAAGCATAGGTTTCTATTTAGAATTTCCAAGCAAGATTATGAAAATTATATTTAATGGTAAATAGAGAAGTCTTAAAAAATTATTTTTATAGTCAATTTTGCTTCATTGCGTTTATATCATTGAGAATATTAATGTAACTTTTTTGCAATGAAACTAATTGTTTTGTATATTTCAATTCTTTCCTATCACCTTTCCTAATGAGGCCTATTTTTACAGAAACGTGCAACATGTTTACAGAATATTGAATGTAGTTTGTTTCTGTTTTGTCTATCTCATTAAAATTATCATGAGTTAGTTTCAAATATTTTTTTGAATTTGATTCGCCAACATAAACAATAGTTTCATCACTGAAAATTACTCGGCACCACATTTCACCCATTCATTCTTGATGCCAAGAAAGTTTAGTAGTACGTTGCTCAGAAATGACAATGAGCTTTTTCTAAAGTTTTATTGACTCTAAACCAATCTCAAACAGTGCTTTCTTTACTATTGAGGTACTCATCACTTTGTCCGATCAGAGTTTTGGTGTCCTTTCAATGCGCGATTTGTTGATAATCTATTTTAGTCAATTGCTTGTTATTGCCACTACAATTTTGAATGAGTTGCTATCTATGCCAGTTTTCCGATGCTGTTTGATAATGCGTGATACGCTGCTTTGATTAGGCCCAACATATTCCGGAATTTCTCTCCTGTTAATTCAACTTTCAAAAGTAATATTTTCACCAACTGATCAAAAATTGTATTTAGCTCAGTGTACCACTTGGTTGCCAGTCTAATTTCTCAATTATATCAAAAATTGTCAATATTTCATAGGTTTTTGCTAATTGTGCAAACTTGTTGGGTTTTGAGTTGATTCATTTTGCAAAATCCTAGAACTATGTTTTTTGGTTTTAATGCTAGCTTAATAAATAACATTTGTCCAATTGCACATTGGGCACGGATACATATTGTCAATAATAGATTCAGCAACTGTTAGTGTTATTATAAAATAGATAGACGTAGCTTACAAGGAGAAAATCTTAAAATAGCCTCTTTGCAAACGTTCTAGAACAGTGTGAGTCTAATATCAAATGCATTGATGACAATTCATCAATCCATAGTGCTCTGAGGTTGCTAAAAAACTGCGGACGAGCTAATTCGAACTTAGTGACGGTAGTGTGAACTGCGAAATTTGCAATACAGTATCTATATATAAGCATAATAGGCAAAAGCAGGTCAGAACAGAACAGTAATGGAATGTTACAGAAGAAGCATTCTGAATCTGATTGACTTGAATTTGTATGTTGATATTATACGGATGATGGAAAGACATTACTAGTTATGTTACGTTATGTCTATTATGTTTGATTTTAGATATTGTTTAGTAAAATCTTACTCATGGTTTTTGCAAGAGTGGAGGAAAACATCAAAACTAGTTTCCGGCGGAGAGATTTACAGTATAGCTGAGAAAGCTGCAATTAGATGAAAGTAAGATAGATAATTTTAACAAGTGTAGGAAATTAGGAGATGGTGCCATGTTAGTTGTAAAAGAAGTATTAGAACCAATAGATCTAAAATTGAAGAAGTCTCAAACTTACGATGAGTGTAGAAGTTGATATTAAAGCTAGGTTGCCCGACTTGGATGTAAGAGTTATGGGAAACTGAAAAATGTAAGTATGAGCATAAGAGCAAAAACATACATTAAGCTAATAAAGATAGAATTATATATATATATATATATA
>CABFPE010000024.1:2116660-2144184 GCA_900660155.1 Hofstenia miamia
ATATATATATATATATATAATATTAATATATATATATATATATTTTTTCATATATATATTTGAATATAATAGATATATTTATACACGCGTATATACACTAAACTAAAATCTTCTAAAATAGTTCATTTCAACTTTCATCGCAAATTACTACGAAATCTTTATTCTCCACATAAGGCTCGGCGTCTGTCAAAGTTACTGTTTCAAATAGATAGAACTGTCTGTTTAAAAGGTGAGTTATTTAAATTTGTGTTAACCTTCAAATTGATTGTAATTAATATTTATGCTTTCTTTCCTGAGATAGCATCATTTTTAAAGTTTTTCTTCACACTGCTAAATTGAACGGTAATGAATATTTCTTTTTATCAAAATTTAAATGCAACAAAAAATAATCATCCTAATTTCCATTTAGTTTGATATAGTACGAACCATTATTTTAGAAGTCAGAATGATTCCAGTCGATGTGAACTAACATAAGCCCCATGTATTCTCTTATTGAAAGTAGTGGAACTTTGATCTTAATAGAATTTTCCTTTTACTTTTTGCACACGATTCGCCAATTGTATTTTAAATTCTACATTGACGCAACATATTATTGTCGTTATATATTTAATATAATAGTAATTACTTTCTGTTCTTTAGCAGAATAAGAGTTTGGAAACTGTATTTCTTTTATTCTAGTTAACATCTAAAAATCTTAAATGAATTTTAGATACATTTTAATTCAAAAGAGTTTTAATTCTCAATGAAATATGTCTTTTACAGAAATTTTTCTTTGGCGTAATATAGGTTAAGTACGAAATCAAAATGTCTTGTAGCAAATGCATAAATAGTTGCGATTCAGATCAAAATGGGAAACGGGTCAAAAATTATACAGGTCTGGTCGGATTTGCGGGTCACTCTTAAACGGGTCGGGTAGGATGGCGTGTCATAGTTAGATGTTCCAGCTCGCGCCGCATGTCAAAAATTTGACTCGCTTCCCATCTTGTTTCAGATTACTATTGTGTAGGGGCGTTGTTATCACAACGGTAATTTATTTCGGAGCTTATTTTCTAGTTGTGGCAATAATTTATCGAGGCAAATCTTGAAATGAATTATTGACAAAAACTTTTTCATTATTTATTAAATGTTGAAGTTTTTTAATTTTTTTTGGAGGATTGTCAAGCACTGGCAGCTGTCACTCATAGTTCACTGTCAATATTCCATACTTGCTTAAGGAAAGTGCTTTGCTACATTTTGATATTGGGGCTCATTAAAATATTTATTTCATAACTTTCACAAAATTAATGCAACGGGTGTTCTATATAATTGACAATAGATGATGATATTAATGTTGAGTATTCCTCATAACTGTAGTCGACCGTAAAGAGTTCATTTGTAACGATACTTGGAAAACCCTTATCCGCACCCGCCTGTACTCGTAAATGCTTACTCCTACCCACCCAAATAGCTCTACTTTCGATTTACAACAACTAATGTTTTAATTACTCTAGATCTAGAATATAACTCAATTAACAAAAAACTATACAAAACGAAAAAATATTTTTATTTTTGAATGAACCAATTTTTAAACTGTATTTATGAAACTTTTTATAGAACATGTTGTAAAATTCTAAATTCAATGATGAAGAATATAAAATAACAGAAGCTATTAAATTTAATGCTTAGTATAAGGAGATAATATAACAATAAGAAAACGTTTCAAACCATGTTTAAGCCAAAGATGGAACCGGCTACCGGCCTGCTGGGGCCGGCAATTTATCAGCCTGCAGCCACTTTGAAATTTTTTGAAAGGCCTGTAAAATTACCGTCCGCTTACCGGCCAAAATGATAAGAAAATTTTTGTTTTATCTTATAAACAGGGAATATTCTGCTTAGTTTGTGAGGAGTTCCTATCAAAATCTAGAGTACGAAACAATTTTATATTATTTGTAATCTAAAGTAGTGCAATTAGAATAATAACACTGTCTGAAATAAAATTTAGTTAACTGATTTTTGTAACTGATTTCAGTCAATTTCGGGACGAGAATTATGAATTTGAATACATTTTACACATAAAACCATACTTTTTGAGTATTTTGTATTAGCCTACAAAAATTTTTGAAGGAACAAATGAGCCAATATAGTAGTGATTTTTTTATCATAAATTCTTAGGGCTTTTATTATCTTCCCATAGCTGCAAACTAAGTCTTAGCATTAGACAATCCAAAATTTTCCTTGCAACATTGAAGAGATAGCATATTGTCCGGAATTTCTACCAAACTTCATTTTCTGAAGTGTCAATTGAATGTTTTTCATGAAAATTTAAGTTTGTTTAGTGATAAACAAAGGGAAAATTACACCAACAACTCAAGAGACTTGTTTAGGAGTGGGGGCTAAATCTAGAACATATCGAAAACTGCAGAAAACAATATTTTGGGAGTATATTTCAGCTTCATCAAATTTCTGTATTTTTAAATATATGAAAACAATCTATTTATTAGTTATTTGATCACTAAGGATAAGTTTGTTGAAAAGCTAAGAGCCTTGATAATATCTCAATTAAAGGAATTTAGAAACTACCCTATTTAGGCTATATTTTGGACTCGTGGCTTCTGGATGAACACAAAACATCTGCTTACATTAACATCAAAATAGAATTAAATTTTTTTGTACAATTATAAACGTTATTTGAGGATTTTTGTTATCTCCATCATAATACAATTTTTGATCCCTAAGCTTAATCATCGATTTAGGCAATAAATTCAATTTCATGATATTTCCTAAAGTGTGGTTTCTACTATGAAAATAACCTCAAATTCGTTTTTAGCAACATGAAATTGACCAAAAACATTGAAAAAAGGTAGTCAACTAAGAAAAAAATATTTTTCGTCACACAGTGTAATTAAGTTTACTCTTCTGCAATCTCATTAATTTGCTAAAAATTGAGTTGTTCTACTTTTTGAAAGGGTAATTTGATTCCAGTTTTTTATGTAGATTACTAATAATATTAGCAGAAGCTGTTTATAATAATAAAAGTGTAATCTATAGAATTTACACTGGAAATTTGACAAACCTCATACAAATAAAGCAATTTGAGCCCTCGTATTTTTCAATTATATTTGAACGATTTTCAGCTGCAGACATTCAATCACAAATGTCTGTTGACACATCATACTAGAGGAGTAATTGTTTGGCTTTCGCGAAAAAATTTTTAAATATATGTATTTGTGCACCTATAAAACTCCACAGTAATATGAAACATAATTATCGAAAATGCTACTCGCTTAGTTTATATATTTTAGCTATAATTCAAAAAATAAACTAACTAAGCAAACTGAAACGTTCAAAATTTAAGTTCAAAGAAAAGTGAAAGCTGATTAAAGTTATGCAAAGAATTGATATCTATGTATAGAAAATATCAAAATTGTGCTTTGCTAGAAATATAGTTATAATAGCTTATGATGGGAGTTGTACAATATCATCTCATTGCATCGCCATTTGTATATATAAATATATGTATATACATATATATATTCGCATAGATTAAATATAAAATGCAAATAAAATATATTGTATCCCTCTGGAAAACGAAGAGCTTGTTGGTGCTCGAACAGCTCCTTTGGGATGTTGTGACATTGAAAGGTGGTTTTCTACCAAAACTATTGTTCATGAAAGGAAGCACTCCCCTTGATAAATTTTGTTATATCTCGAATTTGAAATAGGATGTGATTGAGATATTTTTTCATTTTTCCTAAAATATTGTTAGCAAAACAAATGTATAAAAATGAAAATCAAACTTGCATTATTTTTTTAGTGATATTTCTATAAAAGTTAGTATTTTTATTTCTATTTTCATCGATAAATTCGCTTTAGGACGTCGGGTCAGGATAACATCGAATGATTACTTTCTTAATATGTTCATCTTATTATTGGCCATCACCCTGCCAAATATTTCTTTTTAGTCATTTACCTCGTATGCGGTTTGGAGACGGCATGCCGACTATACATCTTGTTTATAATTTATTTCAGAGAAACTGTCATTCACACTGCATTTTGTTAGTTAAATTCTAGACATATGTAAATGGACTTTTTGAAATATTGTTTTAAAATGTTGGAACAGCGTCATTAAGCAGTCAACATTTGAAAATTTCCATGTATTGTGTTAATTGTTTATTTTGTATATAAATGTACATATATCATATTACAAAGTCATGATTTAGCTCGGCCAAGTTACCATCTAGTGTGGATCAGTTTCGCAAACAGCGCCATTTGATAATCAATCAAGCGCTAAATGTAAGTCTTATGTTTCATGCGTTTGCTCAAAAAATGATTTAGGTTCCGCGAGGAAAGGAACTCAAGATTCAAGCAGAAGTTATGAAGAAGGAAATGGAAATATCTCTTATGCCAGAGCATTCATTCTCAACTATCGCTCTATTGTTGCATGATGTAAGAATGACCAATTAGTTTACTTTTGTAGGCTGAGTCCCTAGCTTGAGAAAATGTATGATAATGCCCTAACTTTCTTGGGCAGTTTCAATATAGTAGTGGAGTAGTTTTGTGCGTTAAGGATTGGCCAGCCTGCTTTTTTAGCCACCCATCTATCTTTCGTATCCGTATCCGGTGATATCTACAAATGCTTTACCAGTACCCATCTATTACCTGCAGAAATAAAACAAATGGAGTTTAGTTTCTTAGCAAGCATTGCAAAATATAGTAATGAAATTAATGTATAAACTTGAAGCTTCGAACTAAGTAAAAATTGTCAATCCAAATAATAAACTTTAATAAGCTATGAACACACAATTTTCTTAAACGTTTTGCTGGTTATTTAACAATTTTACTAGGGTGGGCGATTTTGAATTTTTGGATTTCGATCGAATTTTTAGAAATGAATCAATTCATAATTTAGATTTAGATTGTGCTCACCTCTTTCTATGTTCTAAGGCAACATGTGGCAAGAATCTAAACAGTGCTTTCCAAAAAAATTAACTTGTATAACAAAACTAGGTTAAACAACCGATATTATACCCCAGCGATGCTGTGTCACTTTGTAGAGGAGCAACTAAAAATAGATCGAAATTATTTTGATTTTTTCATTGATTTCGATTTTTTCCATTTTTGTACTGAATCGATTTTGAATTTTGATCGATTAAAATTTGAACCGACTTTTTAAAAGTTGTACTCTAGTAAACCCTCCCGCACACATTTCCTGACGGATAGTCATAAATTGACCCAAAAAATCGAATTGTCGAATGTTTTTTAAAAAATTCAAAAGGCGATTGTTAAAATTTAGTCTTTTGTTAAATTGGCATCAATCACTGCTCCAAAATTACCAACGAATTGTCATGGCAAGGAATTGGTGATGTTTAAAAGAAATGTTATATTTTGCAGATCGGTTGATGAATCCCGACTGGAAAGATCAATTGAAAATTGATCATATTTATAATCGATCGAAATTTAGATTTCAGGTAGAAATCGATCGAATTTCAACGAGGAAATCTTAATATCGCCGGGCATTGCAACATGAATACTGTAAATTTGTGTTTTTAGGTTAAGAATTCCACATAATCTGTGTCATCTGAAAAAAATCGGCAATGTCTACAATATTTGAACTCTAGTAAAAATCTATAGATATGAACAAAATAATTCTATTTTCGAAAAAAGTCTTTTGATAAAAGTCAATAATCTGAATGTCCTTGCCTTTACTTGTACAGCAATTAACTTGCGTTTCTCGTAATTTTCAGAAAAGTTTATAATAAGAATTTCTCATGGCTGTGTAATGTGTATGCTGCTTATAACTCTTGCGAATTGTTTTTAACATCAGTAAATGGTAGTCTAATGTACAAGTATATAACAATGTTGAACATACTAAGCGGTCATTATTTTGAAAAAAGATTTCAATTTTGCGAGGCATATTATTGAATTATGTGATCTTCTGGGGTAGGGCCCATAACGGGCACGGGCTTCTATACAACGGGCACTGGCCGGGCATACGGGCTCTGCATGAATATTTGTTGTTGATATTCGATGGTCTAAACTCTAGAATCTTAAAATCATTTGTTTGATATATATATATATATTGGGTCTATTCTATATATCTATGTATTTTGTGTAACACTAATCTTCATGTAGATTTATCGTAGAAACACGGCCGTGGTAGAAATTACAAAACAGTACTTAAAATATTAAACATAAAATTCATTGCCTTCATCAATTTTAAGGAATTCCATTTCACTGTTATCTTCTGATATTGCATTAATAATAATATAGTACTTATGTACATTATATTGTAGCATAAGAAGCTTAAGTTCTAACTTCAGAAGATGAATGAATGAAATTTGCACATTTTACAATGTAATATAACCAGTGCAGTGTAGTTTCAATTGAATTATTTTCTTACTGCTTGATGGGTTGTCAATTATGTTTAGGGCCCGGATTTATATGTTTAAAAATACCGCGAAATATTCGTCATCATCTGCTTTAAAATATATACAAAAACTATATTAAAGGGAACAAATATTCAATTACCAAGTAATACACATTTATATCAATAGACACGTAATTTGGCTTCACGTGACCATGAACATTCGTTGTGCTGTGTGAATTTGGCCGCCTAGACTAGAAGCACATTTCTGCATATAGGAAAATGTAAAGGATTAACATCAATAGCATGGATTTTTCTTATTTATAACTTGTGAAAATATTCTCATGGATCGTAAATCGAGATTTGCTTTAAAACATTCAGCTTTTCTTTGCACTTCTCCTGTATTAGTTCTATTACATTATCGAGTATCGCAACCTGACTGCAAAGAAATAATAGCCTTTGCAGTTGTGGTATAGTTTCAAGACGAAACTGAAAGATAGTGTAATGAAACACAATTCCTACATTAAATTGTCGTCCAGTTTTAAAATTTCCAATATTTTTGTCTCTTCAGTTTCGATTTGTTGCAGGAACAGATCAAATTCAGTGAAATATTGGGGCATTCGTGTGTGAAATACGATGGAATATGTGAGCTATCATAGAAATATACGTTAAAGAAAACTGTCTCAATATGCGTAAAAAATCTGTTTTATGCCTTAAGCATATAAATCCTAGCCCTGATTATGGTTATGACGGTTAAAGCACGCTTTCTCAATGATTGGCAAAATTTTTTGATAAATTTTGTCAAAATTGGACTTAATTATGATTTTATAGTTGCAACATTTTAACTTATCAGTGATTTCAACAAAAAAGCTTAATTTTTATATTTATGTAAACTTTATTTAGGCCTATGAAGGTTTTCTTGTTACATCAAGCAATTTTAATTAAATAACATTTAACGGGCTTAGCATACGGAGACAGACTAACCGACGGGCCTACTTTTATGGATACGGGCCGGACACGGGCCTTACCTTATGTGATCTTATTAAATATTTATCTACAGCAAATGTGAGAAGCAGTAATTTTCAATTATTTACATATCGTCATATACATATACTGTATCTGTAAGGATCGATACGTTACTTAAGGAATTGGAATAACGTAGTTTAGTTTTTCGTTCGTCGTTCACAAGAATTAATTGTTTGTCGCTACCTTCACATGTTGAGGTGGAGTAGATTTCTAACGCGAGCCCAACAACACGAGCAAATCATTGATGACTACAAGGCTAGAATGAGGTAATTGTTTTCAATGTTCACATATTTCAGCAATTCATAACCTGCTTAGATAGTATTGCTTCCATAATCTGGTCGTTTACATATTCAATTATGACCCAACCATTTCATTCAAATACTAACAGTGCTTTATGAAAAATGCATTTATCTCTCCAAAATTGTGTTAACCCATTTCGATTAAATCCCTCAATTTCATACAATTAATAAGCAATTTTAACGTTTGTGTAAAAATTGCATTGACTTCATTTAGCGTTCTTTTATCAGAATACAACGACGCAGTAGCAAGAGCACAACGTTTATCAAAAGCCACTGAAAACGTCCATCTCAAAGAAAATTGCCTCTCAAATATTAAGCCCGACGATTTGCAAATTTACACCAAATTTCTTATTACGCATTTCCATTCAATAAGATTGTTCAATTATTTCTTTACTGTAAGTTTTTTTCTAATTTTTTTTGGGATACTACCATTCATATTTGTTATCTTGTATATCCCAGTTTTATTTATATTTGAGATAGATTATCCAGAGTGTTGGTGTTGTCTGAAAATCAGAAACTGCCTTAAAACGCTTGGAAGTTGTTGCATTGTACTGCTTTGAATTCCTGAAATTAATAGAAACCCTACTTATCTTTTAATTGCTCATTCACATTCATACATTCTTGTAGTTGCTTAGCAGTACACGTCTTTGTAAAACTTTGAACCGAACATTGTGCTTGAGTTGTAATAAGAGGTGGAAATGGATCAGATCTCGGATCGGATCGGATCTACATTTTGAGAAAATTTCGGATCTGCTTCGGACCCAAAAATTTTTAATAATTGTGTATATTGTACAATTTATACATTACGCGCATTTTTACATTGAATGCCACTTTAAGTCTGTTAATAATCTCAATCTAAGTGAAATTTTGTAGTCGGATTTCATTGTTCATACAACAACTTTAAAAATTGGGGAGGAATATTTCAAATCTGAAAATGTGATTAATGTTAGCCATCACATAAAGGTAAAATTGTAAAACAACTAAAAACATTTGTTTGTATAAACTTGCAAATGGAAAAGCAAAAGAAACAGAGAGAAGAAATTGCAATACCTTAGTTGCTGCAAGCACCGACAAAATTTAAGGATACTAACATAATTTGGGATGCTCTTCAGTAAAAAATTCCCAGGTAAGATTCATTATAAGCAAATTGCAATGCCAAGATAAATATAGTTTTCAGAAGGTGCGTGATCATTACAATCACTAATGTAAAAATTTTTATAGAGCAGTACCTTTGGCATAGCAATAATAGGGTATTAATTTATTTAATGTTGCTTTTATATAATTTTAAATTTGTAATCCAATCTAGTATCCAATTTAAATGAAAAGTACATTTCAAAATATATGTCTAAATGAGAAATTTTGTTTGAAAAGAAATTTTTCTATCACAGATCTTAATGCACTCTACTACACATTTTTTAATATCTTGCAATATATATATATATATATATATATATATATATTGGGTATATTCCTTAATTTGCCATTTTTGTTTTCATCGCCTTAGCTGCAATTTTGAAGTAAGTCTTATCTTGTTGGAAACAACTTCAAATCTCAATTCATAGTAACGTTGCAAAATGGTGATTTTTGGATTTGGACATAATAAAATTAGTAAGACGGTAATACCATTAGAAACTCAACTATATATTCTATAAATATATTATGATTATAGTTTATGTCAATTTCATTACTACAAAGCTTACAAAAAGCAAAGAAATGAATTCGCTGGAGTTTTGACAGAGCAATTATCAATTTCCACTCATAATCAAAGTCACGCCAATCAGAAACTGATTTGCTTCTTGTGGATGGACAATTACAAACATAGATTGACATTGGCCGAAAATTTTAGGCCCATTTCATGATCGTTGACAAAAATATTCTTTGAATTTGTTGATTTGCTTGGCCAAAATTGTCTGTATTAGGTTGTAGTACTAGAAGAGCATTTGATTCTATTGTACGAGGAGCATACTAAAAGTTCTGCACAAACTGTTATATTTTTGAAATAAAAATATATTAAATAATGAAATAAAGTTTATTTTACAACATAGTCTCCCTGCAATTCAATGCACTTTCTCCATCGATCTGCAACCTTCTTGATGCGTTCTTTCAAACCACTCTTTTGACATGGTCTTAACAGCCTTATTTACTGCAGACTTCACACTCAAATCTTCTTCCACGCAGAGGATCTTTGAGTGGCCCGAATAGGTGGAAGTCACTGGAAGCAAGTTCTGGGCTAGCCGCAGGATGCGGAAGTAATTGCCATTTCAGTTCACGTATTTTGCCATTGTAATTTTTGAATCCATTGTCGTTTATGAATCTTTCCAGGTCCGGCTTTGGGCAATTTGGCATGGACTCTTTATTTTAGACTGGAATAGTAAACGGCATTATTTGTGTGCTTTGCAGGGAAGAAGTCCATGTGGATTACTCCATCACAACCCCAGCATACAGTCAGCTGAAACTTCCCAACTGATGGAACTGACTTGTCATAAACATATCTACTCACTGCATGCATTGCCGTTTTGTTTCTGGCATACAGTGAGCTGTTATGATTCGTTGTCAAAACTTATCCCCAACCTTCTCAAGCATGTTCAAATTCATTACAGAAAGATAATGACGACGTTGGCGCTGTTCTGCTGTTAGCAGTCTAGGCACCCATCTGACACAAACCTTCATTATGAATTATTATTTGCAATGTTCCACGAATAAATCCCGATTGTTCTAACTCATCATAGGTTAATCGCCTATCTTCATCAAGAAGGCTCTTTATAAGATCATATTTGTCTCAGTATTTGCTAGATTTGGAGCTCCACTGCAGTTATCATCTTTCAGTGAATTTCTGCCAGCTATAAAACGACTCATCCATCCACTAACAGTTTATCTGTCCGAATCAGAGTCCTATAATGTGATTTAAGCTTCTTAGCAGCCTCCGTTGTTGATAAACCCTCTTTTCACAGGAAATGAATAATGACACGCCACTCATTTTTCTCAAAATTTGACATTGCTAAAAGTATGTAAGTGAATTATAAAAATTCTTATTGATAAACAATATATACATGCAAGTCATTTGATATGTAATCAGTGTGATGATTACTCACTTTAAAAAATATGGCATATGGCATGTAAAGTAAATAATTAAAAAATAATTGTATGTGTAATATTTCAAAATTTAACATTGATTTTTACAACACATCTATATAAGATTTTTTACATTTGAGTTGATTTTCATTCACTATTGCGTAAGTCATCCCTTTTTCCAATACCTCGGTCCAAGCAAGACCCTATCCTTCTCGTTATATTGTACATGTCCATTTTTGATCTCAAGACAGTGTTGAAGCACTTAAAAGTTTCTATTCGAAATTGAAAAAAAGACAAATATATTTTAAGTCCATGGTTATTTTTTGTGTTAGAATACGTATTTATATTCGGATCCGTTTCAGATCGAAAAGTAAAATTCTTATAAATATTCAGATCAGATCGGATCCTAAATTTTTGGATCCGATTCCATCTCTGGTTGTAGCAGAGATCGAAATTATACTGTCAGGACATAAAAACGAAGATTATGCTGATATAAGTGTTCATTTACTTACTGTCTGGTGTTTGCTATAAAATCTATCTAGAACTTCCTGAAAATTAATAATTTAAGACAAACGCATATGTGAGAATGTTATTATTTTACGAGAAGTCTTGAACTTAGGAATCTACTAAAGGAAGTCATGACATGAGTTTCTTAAATTTATTTATTTAATTTTTAATCAGATATGGTAATCAATTTCAGAAATTTAAAATATTTTCGTGGTGTGGGTAAATTTGCAATCAGGAATTTGTAAATTTTAGATGATAAGATGGTTGCCTGCACTCAAGAGGAATGAGCTCACAATGAAGCATGTTGTAGACGAAATCGTAAGTAATTTACTTGTTATTCCATAAAAACAATTTACTTTTTAGAATCGAGATAGTAATCCATTTAAATCAAAATCTCAAAATCTACCTTCAATGCAAGAGAGTTCACAAAGTTATTCACTTGTTGAATCCTGTTCTCCTTTCTCATTAGCAGCAATTTCAAAAATTACTGAACTACAACAATTCTCTACTACGGATAAATCTGTGATAGGTAAATCACTACAGAAATTTCCATAATTCTTAATAAAAAATTAAGTACTTTGTAATATTGCAAACATGCACGAGTGGATTGCATTTACAATAAAACGATATTTTAACACACCAATTCGTTTATCAATTAACTGGAAGTAGCATAGATTGTATTTGTAGTTTTTCAAGCTGATTAGCCATTAGTTGTCGACAACTGATGAAAAAGGTTTTTTTACAAGTTTTTATATTTGAATGTCAGCTCGTGGTGTGTCAGAAGGATCGAAAAAAATTAAAAATTATACCGTGATCGAAACCAAATTTTCTGAGATCTATGACCCTTTGATAGTAGAAAATCTTTGAAAGCGCCAAATTTTCAAAGATCATTTTTAAAAATGGCTGCCTACCTGTCAAAAATGTGAATTGTTGCTTATTTAAATCATCTTTTCAGTTATCTAAATTGGCGCAGACTTCACTTATATATAATATAAAGAATATAAAATAGCAATTAAGGTAAACCTATGTGCATTACATATTATTTTTCAATTTCTTTTATGAGCAGTATCATTATTACATGCCCTTAATTTAGGAATATAGAAAATATTTTTAATTGTTTTAATATAATTGCGAGATGTTATGCGATATATAGATTTATTTATGTGTTATCAATATAAACTCAATATCAATTTTTCAATGGATGTTAATATCATTGACAGCCTTTACCAGGTGTGTTGCAAACTGCATTACAAGGACATCTGCCTCAACGCTTTTCCATGGAAGTTGTTTTTAGTTCTAATTGCAACAGTTTGATAGCAAACTATCATTGTAGTGGCTCAAGTTTCAGCGACCACGAAAAAGTCTGGCTGTAAAATTTTTTGGGGGCTCATATATACATGTGTTTAACTTGTAAGTATGTATATTAGAGATGCTACCTCGATCTCAAATATTGATTTTGACCTTGCAAAATTTCACGGGCTGAGGTCTACTTCAGACTCGATTTCGATTTGAATCAATTTTAATCGAAATCGAGGTCAAATATATATCTTGAAAATTATTTTAATTGAGGTATAAGCTACCAGGAATTGACCGACTGTTTTACCTCTACTATTGAAAAATGGGGCAGGATTTTTTTCTAGCCCGCTTTAGTTATATAATATATGTTATTAAGAATGCTCAAGGTTGTTTAAGGAATGTTGCTTTTCTAAATGAGCAGGTTTTTTCAGAAAAACCTACAAACACTTTTATAGGCTGGTGTCAACAGATTGTGTGATCACATTTTGGATTGATGGAAGTCGAATGCAGTTTTTCTATATTTGTGTAAAAATCTTAGAAGGTCAATTTATGTACAGAAAAATTTAGGAACGTTGCAATTCAATTAAGAAACTGCAATGCCTTAGCTGTTACTGGGTGTAATTTAAATGATAGAAATTTTGCATTTAAATATATATTGTTGACAAATTTATATTATAGATAAATTGTTGAAAGTTTGAATGATTTATTTGCCGAATGAGATTATCAGAATATTTGTTCGGCGAAAATAATAATAGAAAGAATAAATACAAAAATTGCTGCATTAAAAAGTTTTCAACGAACAGCTCGTTATTGAAAAAACGCAAACGTCAATCTTCTATAGGGATTTTTAATTTGCTAAATGGTGGTAAATTTTAAATATTTTGGTTTATTGTCAACTTGGTCAATATGCCCTCCAACAGGGAATAGAACTGATGTCGCTTGAATTTCTAAACAACATTTTTTCTGGTTCAATATCAATTGCGTTTTTTTTGTTTATAGAATTGTTTAGGTTTATTTACTTGAATAAGGCAATGCAATTTTACCAGTAAACTAACATGTAATACATGTCAGTAAGCGCAATACGTTTAAACATAATATTTTTTTGTAGTAAACAACAACTTTGCATTAAAATCTAATTGCCCTAATACATATGTAGTTCTATATACCAATAAAAAAACTTTTTTTATCCTTTACAAATTTTTATTCCTTATTCGTTTATTTTATCTGACTATCGAGTATCAAAAATTGGCGTGTGCTTGAATAGCTTTATTGTGTAGTAGTAAATTCTGTAGTTTTGCACTATATATCTTTGCTCTAAACAGCCGCCCATCTGAATTAGCGAAGAGCACACTATTTATTTTGTTGTTAATATACTTTACAAAATGCCAGTATAAATTAAGATATTAACTTAGGTGGTGATATTTGCAGTAATGAAGTGTCCTTTGGCATTCCTTTGTTGAAAACAGAGTGGACTAATATCAAATTTCTTATACAGGAATGGACAGAGAAGTTCAACATTCACGTGGTATGTTTTGAGTTCAATTTATCCCTATGCTAGAAGGTTTTTTGGGGAATTTACTTATTGTTCGGAAAAGTCTGTTTTAATATACATTCAGTTATACTTTAAGAAATATTTTTTGTTGTTTTTTTGGCAATTTACTTCCTAAAATGCCTTGTGCAAGCCATTATTAGAATACTATGTATTTATTGGAACTGTTACCAACTTAAACTTTAAAGATCTTTCCATTTAGTATAAGTCTGCTTAAAAGTTTCACTACAACTTGAAAATTATTAGCTTGATTTTTAAGACGAAACATTGGATCTCTTCCCTTCAAAATTACATGAAATTTTGAAAATTAGCAATTTAATTTTATTTTACCTTGATAAGTTAAACTGAGTAATTTTAAACTTAGAATACAATGCAATGCATTAATGGAATGAAAACAAAGGTAATAAACATACTCCAATGCAACTCTTTAGAAAACCAAACTGATTTTTTTCCAATTATAGTGACTGTTTTAAAAAATTCTTATAAAAACTTGAAAGATCTTTAAAATTTACGTTGGTAACAGTTCCATCGGAAAAATTCAACTTTGTAATTTTTGTAGCAATAGTATTCAAGTCGCACATTATTGTTGCTAAATTTAATTTGATTTTTTCAAACTCCGATTTGAAATTTTAAATTGAACATTGAATTTAGTTTAATTTATCAACTGTTTTATGAAAAACCTTGTGTACAGTTGCATATTTCTTAAAGTTTATACATCTAATAGACACTATTTTCATGGAACAGTCAATTGAGGGTAGGATTTTTTAATTCCTCCGCAATGAAATTTTCACTAACTTAAATGATGCAAATGAAGGAAGAGATTTCCTTATTTCAAAGTGCAAAACAGCATTAAGCCAAATATTTCAAAGCTGGATAAGGAACTGGCAGCTACTGCGTTACTTGAATTGTTTAAATTTACGCCAATGTTTCAAATTCGGATGCCATTTCGTCATCGAATGAAGGCCCACAGCGTGTACATGATTGACTTAAGTGCCCGGTGACCAAGTATAAAGAAAAAAGTAAGGTTTTTATTCCAACGATTTTCCTGAGTAATGTTCAGTCCATTAGGTATAAGACTGACGAACTTTACGATATTGCTGACAGACATCGTCTTGATTTATTACTTATTACCGAGACTCATCTTGCTTTTAATATTCCTGATTCGGCAGTAAATATTCCTGGTTTTGCCATTGAGCGCAATGATAGGACTAAGTCTGAGGTGAGCAAGGCAGGAGGAGGAGTAATGATCTATATTCGTGACAACCCGGGAATTGTATGGGCAAACAGCTTTTTTTACGTTGACGTTACCAATATAGAATGTCTCTGGATACGAGTGATTTTAATGATCTGAATACGTCGTTTTTGTCTAGATAATACCAATTGAGACAGGTTGTAAAATTCGCTACTTTTGGTAAAATGACTTTGGACAAGATTTTTGTTAGTCGTAATCTTTGGAAAGATCCCATCACCCTGCCTAACCTAGGAGGTTGCAAACACGTTTCTGTTGGGTTAATCAAAACTGGTATTACAGCACCCGGAACAAAGGTCACTTCTTGGAGAAATAAGTCTGAAGCAAACAAATTATTTTTTGGTAAGCTATTGGTTACTACATCTTGGAGCCTTGTTATAACCGCAAGCAATTTTAATAGTGCCTGGCAGCAACTTGTTCTATTCCTAATGAGCTGTTACGAACATAGTTTTCCACTGACTAGACATCAGTCTTTTTCAAATGATAAACCTTGGTTCAATGACCATCTCAGGAACCTTAACATTAGGCGACATGTGGCATTACAGAAGGCTGATTCCACCACTTTTAAAAAACTGCGTAATCAAATTGCTAGAATTATATCGTCAAGGCGTCGTCTGTTTTATACTAACAAAATTAAAAATCTGAAGAATTATAATCCAAGAATATAGTGGAAGTCCGTAAAAAGTTTGGCTGGAATGGCTCAAGAAAAGAAAAATTGTCTGCCCTTAAGCAACTCTCTTGCTGGTTATGCACCAACTGATCTGGCATCCTTCATAAATAATGAGCTTACTAGTATAACAAATAAATTTCAGCCAATTACTGATAGCGATCGTGTTTCATTTTCTTTGAGTGATACACCTATCCAGGTAGACACTTTTGAAATTTATAGAAGACTGCGCGCTGTTAAAATTGACAAGTCTGCTGGACCAGATATTAATGGTATCTGTCTACCTAGTTGGATACTGAAAGATTATGCTTGCGAACTGACTGAGCCAATTACTTTATTAGTAAATTTATCTCTTAGTCAAGCATGTGCAACTCCTTTTGCTTCCGCTGACATAGTTTGTCTTCCGAAGAGAAATCCCATTGAGTCGGTGTTTTCTGATATACGCCCAATATCAATTACTAGTCAGATTTCCAAAATGATTGAAGACATAATATTAGAATATGAGTTGAAACCGAAAATCTTAAAAGTTCTTGACCCAAAGCAATTCGGTGCAGTACCAGGTAAATCCACTGTTCTGGCGTTGGTAGAGCTACTTCACAAATGGTTTGAAAGTTTGGATGATGGCAGTAAATTTATACGTGTTTTTCTCCTAGATTTTACCAAAGCCTTTGATTTGGTAGATCACCGTGTGCTTAAGAGTAAACTTTTAGAGATCAATTTGTCTAGCCATTCGTTAAATTGGATATTGTCCTTTTTGACAGGAAGGAAACAAAGGATTCGTCTGCCCGATTGTACATTATCGAGTTGGAATGATGTTTTAGCTGGGGTGCCTCAAAGTAACAAATTAGGTCCTTGGCTGTTTATTCTCCTCGTAAATAGTTTGCTGATTGATTACGAGATGCGTCTGAAATACGTCGACGATACTACTTTTTGGGAAGTAGTAAAGAAATCAGCGGCAGGATGTGGCATTGATACACTAAGACAGGTAGTAAACTGGTCAGATGAACACAATATGGCATTGCAACCAAATAAATCCAAGGAACTCACTATATCTTTCTTGCACAATTTTACCCAACCTGCTTTACTTGAATTTGATGACATCATCGTCAATCGTGCCGACCCTGTGAAACTACTAGGCGTTTTTTTACAGTCGAACTTGAAATGGTCAGAAAATACAAATCACTTGGTTGCGCAAGGCGTCCAAACGTCTACATTTTCTTAAGCTTTCAGTTCACAATGGTGTTACCCCTGATCACGTCTACGCTATTTACACTACCAACGTGCGACCCCTCTTAGAATATTCCGCTCCTTTGTGGCATAATCAGCTTATTTGTGGTGTATGTGTTATATTCTCGACACCGGCCACTTTTACCCATTGGTCACCGGCATTGTTGCAAAATACACACATTATTATTATTATTATTATTATTATTATTATTATTATTATTATTATTATTATTTTTATTATTATTATTATTATTAATTGAAATTTTACCGCGGTATGCCACAACGAAGTCAATTTTTGCCTTCATAAAAAAAGAGTTATTTCTGAATTGTTTTTTGGGGTTATGAATTATTAGTGGAAAAGTTTAAAGATAATTTCTTATGTAATTTGTTAATTCGTTCCATTTTATTGAGTAGTATTCAATTTTCCATGAAATATGCAAAAATTACTATTAATATTTTGTATGTGAAATCAATTACATTTGCTTCAGAAACAGTTTTTTGAGAAATAGAGATTTTAAATCATTAAACAAAATACATTATCTGTATAACTTTTATGCCACCGCAAGTCGTTTAAATTCTACCGCTAACCACCGCAATTGTGTAAATCGCTCCCGCGGTATTACCACACCGCGCTCATCTCTAACTTCTACCTATAGCAGGTGACATTTATTTAAACCTAGGGCCAGAAATATACGACTTCAGTGAAATAGAAGCAAAAATCATTAACTCTAAACAAAACATTAAAATTGTATACCTGAACGCAAGAAGTATTGTGCCACATAGAATTGATCTTATTAAAATTTGTGAAGAAATTGCAGAAAACACTATTTTTTCAATAACTGAAACTTACTTTCATAACACAACTGAAGCGCTCTACATTTTTAGCACCTCAAAATTTCTGATTTTCACCAAAAATAGAGAAAGCAGCAGACTAGGTTGAGGATTATTATTACTAATACCAAAATATCTGAAGCCCATAACACAAAGAACAATTGGAACTGGAACATCACAAGTTTGAAACCTTGTGGGTGAAGTTAAAGGAAAAGCATAGGACCTATATTGATTAGTGTTAGCTATTCACCTAAGACAGAAGATTGCAAAGAATTTATTGACTTTAAAATAAATGAAGTGCAGAATGTATTGCTGGGTAGCAATGATGTCATTTTATTGGGAGATTACAACATAACCTATCTCGCTAAGGCTGAATCACGGCTCATTGACCATTATGTGATGAGCTGCAACTTGATGTGATCAATAAGTTTATACCAACTAGAGAATCTGCTTTAATTGATTACAAATTCAGGAGCCTACAATACTTTGATGTTAAATTCATTTTCGCACCATAACTTATGCATTTATTTTCTATAACAAGCCCTATTGCGAAGATTGAAAGACTGCTCTGCAAGCAAATTAATGATTTTCTAAGAGTGAATAACATCATATCACAAAGCCAATTTGGATTTAGAAAAGGGCTAAGCACCTTTATTGAAATTACACGCTTTTATCTTAGTAATGGGTTGAGTTTCTAGACTGAGATAGACGGCCACAGGTTGAGGTTTAGGCAAGGCATATTCCAGGGAGAAAGCTTAGCACCACTACTGTTTGTTGCTAGCTTAATCCCTATCACAGAAAAGTTAAAGGAGACAGGCATAGGGTATAAGATGGACGAACTGAAGATGTATGCTAGTTCTAGGAAGACGTTGCAGAAGCAAGTGGAGACATTGGAGAAGGCAAGCAGAGATTCAGGGTTGGAGTTTGGTTTAGGAAAGTGTGCGGCAGTGACATTGACTAGAGGCAAGTGTGTGGATGGGGATGGTTTGAGGATGAGCAGTGGGGATAAGATTGAGGAAGTCAAGGAAGGTTACAAGTACTTAGGAGTAATAGAGAAGGACAGAACAGATCATGAGGAAATGAAGATGAGACTAAGAATAGAATGCAAGAGGGGAGTAAGGAAGGTACTACAGAAGTCAGCATTGAATGGTCAGAATAGTATAAAAGCAATTAACACATGGGCGATACCAGTGTTAAGATATTCAGCAGGAATAGTTAGACTGAACAAGAATGAACTTCGGGAGCTAGACAAGGATACAAGGAAGGTACTAGCAGCAGAGAGGGCTTTCAACTTAAATGTAGATGTTGATAGGTTGTACATGGCAAGGCATAAATGAGGGAAAGGACTGCTAAGTGTGGAGGAAACTGTAGAAGCAGAAACACTAGGGCGAAAAGAATACGTCGAAGTACAATCTAGAGGTTCCCTACTGGAGGTCACTAAGGAGTTAAGCAAGATAAGAACTGAGAGTGAAGGAAAGACAGCATACCAGAGTANCTAGACTGAGATAGACGGCCACAGGTTGAGGTTTAGGCAAGGCATATTCCAGGGAGAAAGCTTAGCACCACTACTGTTTGTTGCTAGCTTAATCCCTATCACAGAAAAGTTAAAGGAGACAGGCATAGGGTATAAGATGGACGAACTGAAGATGTATGCTAGTTCTAGGAAGACGTTGCAGAAGCAAGTGGAGACATTGGAGAAGGCAAGCAGAGATTCAGGGTTGGAGTTTGGTTTAGGAAAGTGTGCGGCAGTGACATTGACTAGAGGCAAGTGTGTGGATGGGGATGGTTTGAGGATGAGCAGTGGGGATAAGATTGAGGAAGTCAAGGAAGGTTACAAGTACTTAGGAGTAATAGAGAAGGACAGAACAGATCATGAGGAAATGAAGATGAGACTAAGAATAGAATGCAAGAGGGGAGTAAGGAAGGTACTACAGAAGTCAGCATTGAATGGTCAGAATAGTATAAAAGCAATTAACACATGGGCGATACCAGTGTTAAGATATTCAGCAGGAATAGTTAGACTGAACAAGAATGAACTTCGGGAGCTAGACAAGGATACAAGGAAGGTACTAGCAGCAGAGAGGGCTTTCAACTTAAATGTAGATGTTGATAGGTTGTACATGGCAAGGCATAAATGAGGGAAAGGACTGCTAAGTGTGGAGGAAACTGTAGAAGCAGAAACACTAGGGCGAAAAGAATACGTCGAAGTACAATCTAGAGGTTCCCTACTGGAGGTCACTAAGGAGTTAAGCAAGATAAGAACTGAGAGTGAAGGAAAGACAGCATACCAGAGTAGGATGGAATTAGAGAGAGACAAACAAGGTATAGGCAGAAGGCAATGCTTGGTGAATACTGGAGGATCACAGAAAAGTGTGCCAGAGAAAAAAGCAACAAGTGGTTAAAGAAGGCAGGACTGAAAAGAGAAACAGAAGCACTGATAATGGCAGCACAGGAGCAAACAATAAGAACAAACTGGATGAAGAAGCATATAGACTGAAGAGCGGAAATAAGTGATAAGTGTAGGCTATGTAAGAAAGAGTGTGAAACAGTAGAGCATCTGATAGCAGGGTGTGATAAGCTGGTACAGAATGAGTATAAGTTCAGGCATGACACGGTGGGAGAAATGCTAGCTACACTGGAGTTTGAGCAGGCAGCATGGGTTAGAAGCAGGAGACAAGTGGTATGAACACAAGCCACATGGTGTCATAGAAAATGAAAAGGTTAAGATACTGTGGGACTTCAACATACAAACGATCAAGGTAATAGAAGCGCGGAGACCAGACATAGTATTGGTAGACAAAGAGAAAAGATTGGGAACAGTGATAGACATAGCAGTCCCAAAAGACAGGAATGTAGAAAGCAAGCAGAAAGAGAAGATAGACAAGTAGAGGGAGTTGGCAGAGGAAATAGAAAAGCTATGGAAGTTAAAGAAGTTTCAAGTAGTCCCGGTAGTTGTAGGAGCACTAGGAGCAGTAAGTAAGAAGCATAAGAAATACTTGGAGGAGTTGGGAGTACCAAATTTCGGAGGAGCGGTAGCACAGAAGACAGCATTGTTAGGAACAGCTAGAGTCCTGAGGAAAGCTCTCAGACTCCCTGGGAACTGATGAGTTCTCCGAGCTGAGAGGAATACCAGCATGAAGCTGTGAGAAGTAAGAATAATAATAATAATGGTTTTGAAAATATTGTTATGGCTCAGGGTGAAATTCCTGTCAGGAGCATTTTGCGGCGGTGGATAGAAATCAGACATTTTACAGACGGGATATAAACGTTCTAAGACGAGTTCGCTGTCAATTGTAAACTTGAATTGAAGTTTTTTCGCTGATAAAGACTCCAATCTACAAATTTAGTTATTCTAAATTTGTTGCATTTGATGGAATCGTATGTGTGAGGAGCTTTTTTAGTGGTATGTCTCAATTAGTTGTTAAATCAATTTATTTTGGGCACTGTTCGATGATTAATTGATCATTGAATGAATTAAAAGTTTTCTATCTTGTTATGTTCAGCGTAGGTTTTGTCACAATTTCTAAAAAGCAAATGTAATTATGGAACTGGGGGCAAAAAATTATAATTGTAACAGAGTATAATTAGTACAAAATACACTTTCAAAGGCTACTAGCAATTGCCTATTACAACTCATTCATAATTATAACATATTCCTTCTTTTACACATGAACTATGAATGCAAATAATCGTATGGTTTGATATTTGAACGCTCTTTGCAATTAACACTGAATGTGATTCTCAAAACGTTTTTTGTTTTGGTTAGTACAATTCTAATTTATTAGGCTAAATTTTCAATGATATTGTATGTATTTTCCTTTATAGGTGCAAGAATATCAATGTATCTTTTCATGTTAGATGCAATAAATGTAAGCAGTTGAATCATCCATATCCGGATATATAATCAAAAGAATATTCTTTACAAATTTCCCATTAGAAAATTTTGCCAAAGTTCTTGAATTTTAAATGTATATAAACGTATACTAGATGTATGCACAATAAGATTATCAGAAAAATTTAAAAATTTACGATTCTTTATATATATATATATATATATATATATGTACATTTCTTTCTATAATTGCATGTCAATTAATGAAATCAATCGTGTTGTCGTTGTTTTGGAAAGTATCACAAAGCATCAATAAGTTTTCTCTCTGACTGATTTAAATAGTTTATTTGTTTTATTAGAAACAAACGCAATTTCATTTGAAAAATTCTTGAAATTCTTTGTAGGATAACAACCAATATTGACAAAGATGGTTGGCAAATATTTATTTTTAGAAATTTCAATTCATTGTTTCAAATATTTCATGTTTAAATTCTTACAGATTTATAAGCTTTTCCATTTGTGACTATCATTGGAGAATTTGTAAACGTCTATGAGGGATTGCCTGTACTGTTTGGTTTTGTGACGTGTTTTGGCAATATATATTTAGTTCTATTAGATTTGGAATCTACCATTTAACATAAAAATTAAATGAAATGCATAAAATGTTTATACCAAATACTAAAGATTCACCGTGAAAAACTAAACATCTTAATTTATTTAATAAGTATTTCTAAAATTCCATAATTAGCATAGGTATTAAATCATCTTTCAGGAACATTCCATTTCATGAAGTTTAGTGATAAATCATCAATTATTTTTATGCGAAAGAAATATTATATATAATTTATTAAATTTTGACTAAATTGAAAACAGTGTTTTCAAAACGGAAGCATTAAGCCTGTTATTTTACTTGACTCTTTATTGTGGTCTATAGAAGACACTCTATGTCCAAAATTTGGAAATTGATATTGATATGTAATATAAATATTTGGTCCTATCATTGCAAGCGTGTGGTGTGCTTGGGCGAAGCAAATGCAAGAGGTAATGCAATTGAGCTGTGGCTGTCACTGTGCATATACAGTTCTGTGAAAATATTTCAAAACATTTTCTAAAATTATTGATTTTTTTAGCTTTTAGCACTTTTATTCCATAATAACTGCTGCGTTGTTCTTCACATTATGTAAAAGACATTAAAGGCCTCTCACAACATGTAAAATATTTTTCTATGCATACCTTTCATGTCTAAACAAGCTGTAATTAGTCGAGGCATTGAGTGAATGAGTGTACGAAAGTATTCAGTCGTTATCTCTCAACAACAAACTTCTTTTATGGCCACTATCAGTTCCTCACGAGTTGCAGTTTTGGTTAATGACACGCTTCTTCATCTCTACTCAACAAATTTCTTTTGGGTTCATGTCGATTACCTTTAAAATCTTTATGTATTTTTAAAAAACTAATGGGTTTTGATCTTTTGATGGAAATGAATATCATGTTATAAATATAATTTTTTTGAAGGAATCAATAATTAATATGGTTATTCGAACTTGTAATTCATTACTTAAAGCATGATCCACTAAATTTAGCAGTTCATCCTTAAAGGTATAACCAGAGTTGACCAGTTAAATTATTTTAACTTTTTTTCACCAATTAAACTATTTTCAGTTAATTTAACTAATTAGATTGACTATTTACAAGTTGAGACTGCAAGAATAGTGAAAAGATCATCTGCGCAAAAATGGCTCAATAAAATCAGAATTTGTTGAATGATTCAGAATTATTTAACTACACAGAATTAAAGTAAAATATAACAAACGATAATCGGTGAAAATTCTAAAATCGCATCAAACAATTTCGAATGAAATTTTATCATCGTATCCAACCATGATTAAACGAGTTTTCAAGTTTTTAATTTTCAGTCGATTTTTACGATTTTGAGTCAAATACGATGTTTTTGAGAAACGGTTAAATTATTACTTTCTCGTTTTAACTAAATAGTTAATAGTTAAACTATTCAAATGAATTAATTTAACTTTACTTATAACTAATTAGTTAAACTATAGATAAAGCACTTTAACCAACTGAGGGCACAAATTGTGACTCTATATGGTAGACGTATGTCAAGTCGTGCAATTATTCTGCGATTCAACGTCAGCCACGCAGCAGTGGCCAACACTCTTCACGTTCATTAAACAAGCAGTTTTATCTATCCAAAGCACAGTGGAAGATCACGTTTTCCAACCCAAGTGAAAAACGAAGCTATTTTGAGATCATCTATGATTAATCTCTTACTGGATTCTACACAATAAAAGTCTGTGGGTGTTTCTAAATTATCTAGTGCGCACATCCTATTCATCAATTTTGCTGAAGGAGGCTTACAATCTGACAAGGCAGTCCACATACCCCGTTTATCAGGCAAGTAAAAGTGTTCATATCAGGATTGAGTTTTAAAAAACCTATCATCGCTGGACTCTGGATCAATGATCTTCAGTAATGTTCAAACAAGAAACCACAATAAAGCCGCATTGCACTTGGGTGCACACTGTGTGTGGTTCACCTGGTAAAAGTTTTACAGAAAAATACACCATTCTATTGTCAATAGTGAACTGAAAGTTATGGCTTAAGATGCAATGGTAGCAAAGGGGCGTTGTGTCTCTAACTTTGGCTCAAGAGAACTCCTGTCAAGTTAGCTGTGTAGAATGCTATTTTAGGGGATATGGTCCTATGCTTTTTTCCAATTCATGATTGCAATTATTTCCAACATGATGGGCGCCATGCTATCAATTAGGACTAAATAGAGCTAATGAATCATTTTGGGACCTTGACCAGGTAATTCACCTGATTCATCTCCAATTAAATTGTTAGAGAATAGCGAAAGGAAACTGGCGCATCATAGTCCCATGCAATGACATGATTGACATGACCAAACAGGTTGTAGCACAGGAAATCACTCTCAAGGCTGAAATATAATATTCTCATGTTAACAACGTTCTGTTTAGCGTATGGCAGTTGTACTTTCTGCAAAGTGTGGACATAAAATTATTAATTGAACTCATTTACTAACTAATTTGAAGTATTTTTATGCTGTTTTAGGTGTTCTTGTGCAATGTAATTAATTTCAATATCAGTCATCTTCATTATTGTTGTTTTTTGTGTTGGCCACGTCTCCATGTTTATGACGCTATTCAGATGATGTATAAGTTTTTAATTGTTCATATTTATTTGAATGAGAAATATCTCATATCTTTTTTCACATACTAAAATTCTTCGAATTTATCATATTTCTCAAATATAATTGACAAAATTGAACTATTGCATGATGTCCATGATATTTAAGAAACCTATTGTCGACAAGTGAAACATCCTTGAATAGTTTTTTAAATTTTTTGAAGTTGATGAAATCCTCGATGAACAACAGAAAACGTATTTAGTTTTAGATTTGGCGCTTCATTGTTTATTTCAAATTGTGTCAAACCAACAGAAGATGCTTTAAATTTCAATACCCATTCGCTTGCCTTTACGATTTTCAGAGTGTTAAAAATGATGCTACTTGCATTGAACTTACGTCTGATGTGCACCTCTTTCACATTTTTGTAATCTAGACGAATTCCGATGAAATAAAAGCTACCATTGATAAAATTCAAGTCTGTTACACCGTCGGTAAATGTAACAATTGAGATGGAATGTATTTTTAAATAAGGAGTGCTGGTCTCATTAAAAATGAAATATAATTTTCCACAGCTTTTCGAAATTTTAACAGTATGTCGAGACGTAAAAATATTATGATTGACTTGTAACTGTGGATTGGAATTTTGTTTGAAATTGAATATAGTCTGATCATTTGACCAAGTATTGATCACCACAATAAAATCAATGCAGAATCCAATTTCGCCATCACTCTTTTCAATTATAATCAGGTCGATTTTTTGATTGAATAGCCTTGGTGAACACATAAATTTACGAGATTTATAATCGAATTTCCCGCGAATTTTTATGTGGTCTTCATATGTGCAAAGCTTGAGGTGTCCTTCATAGAGTGTCATCTTTTTTATTATACATCGATTGTCTTGATTTGCTGTTCCATATACTTTGATAACTAATTCTAGTAATTCTAATTTGTTGAATGTATAGTAGCTACTTTGATGAGAAATCATTCTGTTCAAAGTATTTTGTGAACAATGCAATAAACTTAGAAATTTCTTACACGTACCTGTAGTACAGAGCACTGGGCTTAACACAAACTTCATTTTTTTTGATGGGCACATTTCTTGATCGTCAGTTATGGAAAAATCGACGTAATTAATGCCTTCTGTTGTGATTGATTTTTCAACAAAAATATTAGTTATTCTTTTCGGCAAGCTTTCCGTAGCGATGAAACTATTTACGACAATCTTTCTAGAACTGTGAAATTTCAATGTCAGATTTCTTATAGGTGCAATACTCTGTGGAAGTTCCCATTCACAGTACAAATTACTATCAATCATTATGTCAAGTTTGTAGTGTGTGTCATTCCTGGGAAGCCAAACAAATTCAAGTTCGTAGAAATTCATTTCACTCTGATCGAATTTAATTTTCAAGGCATAGCACATGGTTGTTTTTAAAATCCATACAATAGAAAGGCATTCCTCTGGTTGAATTTGTTCACAAAACTCTACGCAATCATTTTGAGTAAGCGTGCGTTTCTTTTTGCTGACTTTGTTTAGTAATTCATTTAGTGAAGTCTGTGAAAATATCGGCAGAATTAATACATAAATTACAAACAATGTAAGCATTATGCGTTCAAAGCAGTCGTCTATTCCATTAATTATATTTTCTACGAATGCATAATTCATTAAAGCAATTTTAAATTTTTTTAAATAAATATATACGAAATTAATTATTCATATTTTAATTATGTGAAAATTAACAATTGTTTGTGTTTTGTGTGTTTGCTCAAAGTTAAATATGATCGCAGCATTCTCAAGATGTTTTTTTGTTAAATTTTTTATTAAGATGGAATGAGGTTTTAAAAATTCAGAATTCCTTGTCATTGTAAAACGAACCAATTTTATTATTTCAAATTATTAGTAATGGTGCAGCTACGATTTACATTTTATAGGTTAGCATATTGTTAGTTCACTTTACTAATAATGACTAAGAATCACTTTTTAAATATATATATATATATATATGCTTTTCGAAGTTAAATGTTCTCTCTTTCGCACACCGAATTTCGCAAAAGGCCTGAGTACCCAGCAGTAACATATAACCCCGAGTAATTTGTTGTGGTGTGCCTGATAATACTAAAAATCCATTCTAGCAAATATATATATATATATATATATATTTTGTGCTAAATTTTTTTAAAAACCTCAGGGCCGCGTTTCCAAACATAAATCGTTGAAATTTTCAGGGTAGTGTATTTTTAATTTGCCTACCCCCATGACTAATATATTTAAGTTCGAGTGAATACTGCGGGAGCAATGGCCAAAAAATAGGTTTTTGGGGGAAAATGTGCGATTCCCGCTAAATGCCTTACAAATTTCGGACCGTTTCCCGCCAAATGTAAGGTTTTTGCCTTTTCTATTGCAAAAAGCGGGAAATATATATATATATATATATATATTATATATATATATATATATATATA
>CABFPE010000024.1:2144315-2173520 GCA_900660155.1 Hofstenia miamia
ATATATTATATATATATATATATATATATATATATATTATATCTATGTATATGTCAAGTGCAGTGGAAGCATAGAAAGTCTGTAAATGATTTTCTCAATCGTACCATATTTATTTTAAGTGTTACATGTTATACCATGAAAAAATGTTTGAAATTATATTCGTGGTTAGTTTCCGTATCCAACTGGGTTTAACTGGGTTCTTAATATTCTTGTACAGTTTGTTACTCTATTGTCTTTAGGATGTTGAAAATGTTAACACTTCAGCTGATAAAATGGAGCTGTTTGCGAAGATAAAGAAGTTTTTCAAAAAACTTTTCAAGAATCAAGAAGACATTAGCACATTTCGTACATACGATGTTCCAAATGATTCAGGTCAGACTCAGCAGCTTTTGTTTTTTGTCATAATACGATTTCATTTCCAATTGAAAAATCCTCCTTAACATGTTTTATATTCTATTTTCACGACTTCTAAGAGCTATGGAACCTATTTGAACCTATTTTTGAAATGTTTTTTATCAAATGCCGGTGAATATATTTTTCTAATCTAATCATAGTGAATACGTGTGATATACTATTTTTTCATTTCTGTTTAGCGTTAGTATGTTTTAGGAAAAAAATCGTGGAATAATGAACTTCTCAAGAATACGTATTTGAAAAAGGCGACTTGGTTGGAATTCGTAGATGTTGCGCACAAGGTTGATGCCTATCAGTTAAAAACTTTAACACTACTACGTCATCGAAAAAAGATGGATGAGGTTCGTTTTTTCAATTATATTAGATTTAGAATAAATTTCTATCCAATGGAAATTGATTTTATTAAGTTTTCATCTGTAGGGACAATGTCCTTCATTTGTTTTGATAAATGCAAGTTTCTGCAATCCTGTCAACATCTTGTGCAATCACTGTAAATACAACATGCCATGTTTGGTCGAATGAAACATTTGTGTTTGCCGGTTGTCATCGTTCTGTTTTGAAATAGTTACAGCGTAACTTTTGACATTGATCCATTAGCTTTATTAGAATAATATTCTAGCACTTTGTGATTGGAATAAAATTACCTCCAAACGATTGACTATATAGCGTCTTTTTTCCAGCTTTAGATTTTAGATCTTCAAATTATTTGAAGTGAAGCATTTCTTTTCAAAATCGCAGTAGCAAGAGGACAATCTCTAGCAGATAAAAATTCATGTCAGCCCTGTAGAACTTGATAACAGAAAGGCGGACAGCAATCTGGGCATTTCATGAACTCAGAGCATAATTCGGACAGTACTAATAAATCAAATGCAAGTTAGAGAATGTTCAAAAGATTCTTTTCCTATCAATTACATCGCCCATTTGTCTAAAAGATCCTTTGCGTTTTAAAGAAGAATTCTCAATTTCGATTTCATTTCTATGTTGCGATGGCTTATCTTCAACTTGCAATTTCTTCACAATAATATGCTGATTACCTCTTAAAACGTTTTTAGTTTTGGAACAATTTTTGTCCGCTTTTCCAAAGTGAACGATATTTCGCATCCTGATGACGTACACTGAATATTTAATATAGATGCTGATGGAGGTTGACTAGAGCGAAAGAACCCCTTCACATTTATCATCGGAATGTCTTTCGCCCAATGCTTTTCACATATACTAATATTTCTTGACACTGTCTAAATAATATAATACAAATATATATTAATTGTTCAGTCTTATTTTACTACATTTCTACTTAATATATAATATTTTTCACCCAAGCCTCATTCAAACAACTATGATTCTTATCTATTGTAGCAGCTTAGTTCCACTTAATAACATCCACTTTAAATAAACAGAATCAATAAAAGATTTATGTGTATTAAAAAGAAAACTTTCGTAGACTCAGCATATTGTCACTAAAATTTCAAAATGCAATGATCTTCTGAGAATGTTTCAAAGAAAAATTGCCAAAAATACAGGTTCAATTGTGAAACTTAATCTCTACAAGTCATTGATACTATCAAGAATTGTGTACACGAGTTTCATTTGGTATCCCAATCAGCAAAATCTTAATAAACTTGTATCTTTGCAAAACCGGTGCTCCAAATGATTTTATAGCCATGATAAAGATCTCAGTTATATCAATCGAATGAATGCCTCTAATACTTGGGCTATCTAAAAAGTAATGAGAGTATCACTGCCACGCACACATAAAGAGTGCTGGTGCATTCGCTCTGTTGACAGTAATTTGGTGACTATTGTTGCTACTGACCAATGAAAAGCGATTTGTTCTTTCATTTGTTAATTAAGTAAATAAGGCTATCATTATCTTCATTTTGTTTTCTGCAACGTTGGACATATATGGAACTATCAAACGAGCACTATTGTGCCTACACTTTCTTGGAATTGCAATGAGGGCGTTCAGCTACCGAAGTCTACAAACAGCTAATGGAGACAGAGAGAGGATCTTCCTTCGCTTGCAACTGTATTCCGCTGGTGCAAGCATTTCGCAGAGGGGAGTCGAAAATCTCTCTGCGACACTCCAAAAGTTAGCTGACCGTCAACATCAATGTCTGACGACAACACTTGCATAATCCAGGAGCTACTGAAGAAATCGGCGAGGCAATCCCTCCAAACATTAGCAGACTCAGTCAACTGTGGCAAGGATTCTGTAGGAAAAATCCTTGTGGACATCTTGGTCCGCGCAAAGTGTGCTCTGAGTCGGTGCTACACATTCTGTTGCAGGCAAAAAAACATCAGAGAGTGGAGTGTGCACATGGCATCATCAAATGCATGAGTGAGAATTCAATGGAAGACTGCATGTGCTACTAGGCCACAAAAGATGAGACGTGGGTTATCTTTCACCCTCTTGGAACGAAGCAAGAGAACAGAGCATGGCTTTTGCCTGATGTTCCAAGACCACAGGTGGTCCGTCCCATGCTGACAAACAAGAAGACGATGCTTCTTGTAGCATTCACAGGCGATGGGAAGTTCAATGTTAATGCCATTCCCTCAGGCAGAACAGTGATTAGAGAAGGCTATGTTGAGTTTGTCCGTGAAACAGGAGTCAAGTGGCGAATGTACTGTCATCTTCGGCAGGTCTCTCTCAATTGTTGTGGCATTATGGCAATGCCCGTCCCCACACGGCAGTAAACACTGCGATTTCTTTTTTGCGACGTCAGGTAGCAGTAGTTATATTCGAGTCCACCCGTGGCACAAATTGATCTTTGACCCTGGCGGGCATGGATATGATGTAATTTTATACTTTGACCGTCTGTGTATCTCTGACGTCATTGGAACATGTTCTCTTTTGTTATAATATTTGTTGGAAAACACATTTATTTGCAGTCTATTGTTTAAAATGTAACCAATTTTTTATTCATATACGTTTTTGGAATTACATAATTAATAAATCAAAAATCCCATGAGATTGTTGCAGTCTATTGTTTAAAATGTAACCAATTTTTCTATTCATATTGCATAATTTTTAAATACAATTGAAATTCTATATGCAAAAATATACGTTTTTAGGAATTATATTTTATTTCTATTTTTCGGTAAAAGCTGTAGCTAACAATTATTTTCAAACATTGAGAAAAAGACACATATGTCAATTGCAAAAATAAAAACTTTTTTAATCAATAAAAATAATTTTTAAATTAAATACATGCTTTCACCATACAGAGAAAACGAACATTTATAAATAATAAATTTATTTACAAAGAAAATATAAAATGCACTAATAAATGATAAAGTTTATATAGCGAATTTCATCTACTGCTGAATGAACAATGATAATATTCGTCATGACTTCATTGTTGGATGGTGGAGAAAGATACAAAGAAACATTCCAAGATAGACGTTTTTCTTTTAATAATGTTAGTTGATGATCTAAAACATTCAATTAGTACAATAAAAACTGAAATTAAAATAGTGACAGCAGTTTTAATCTTCACATACACAACAAACAGAAATAATGGAAAACAATCGTAACAATTAAAAACAATGTGTATTATTGTAATGTAAAAGAATGCTTACCAAATAATTTTGTATTTCTATCACAGCATTGTTCTGCAAAGTGTATTGGTACATCATGATTTTCGTAGATAGTGTCTAAATTAATGGTTAATAAACAAGTCATTATTGAAAACGAGATGATGTTCACAATCAAAAACACATGACAATTAACAATTAAATGTACAGCAAAATAAACAACGTTTTATTTACAATGAAACATATACAAACTGTCATCATAGCATATTTACAAAAACAGTGTTAGTCCATCTAAAATAAGCATTACTATCTTTATTGAAATGTATACGAAATTTGTATACAAAAGTCTATTTTCCAAGTGCAATGAATGATCTAAATCGATAATGTAAAATTTTAAGAAAAAGACATATATACCCCACTGTGTATAATCAATTTTTCACAATGTTCGCTTTCATTTTTAATTCATTTGAATCGTGGAACCTAAAGACATGGTAAAACGACAAATAAAACAATTATTTTTACATACCAAACGGGGATTAAATTTTTCATTTCAAAACTTTGTAATGTGATAGTTTATTTGAGATTACGTTGAAAGGAATAAAACACTGCATACCTAAGCAAATGCAGTTGTGGTGGTACTTTTATATTTACACAAACCAAATCAATTGTTTTTCAAGCATGACGTACGACCGAAACACATCTTCAAGTGGATTGCTGTGTGGACAAGGTAATAAATCAAAGAGGCTTTACTTGATATGCAGACAAAATCAAACCAACCGATATATTGTTGTGATTACAGAGACAATCTTCAATCGTATACAGCAAAACTAAACACATTGTTATTAAAACATAACAGCCCACCCTGAGCCATTGTGTGCATACATGGAAATGTAGTTTGCAAGCTCATTTACCATACAAGAAAATTTTGCCTCACATAGATCTGTACGAAACACAAAAGATGGTTTGCTGGTTGGGTATATGATGACACGTCTTTCTTCACTACCCTCAATTCTTGACAATTCAACTTCAGCCATCAAATAAACCTTGGCAGAGAAATGCTAGGAGACATCATCCTTAATAATTGCTGTAATTGACGGGTATGCCAAAGAAAATGGTGCATAAATATCAACAACTGTTAAAGGCTGGCTTAGAAAACATGCAAAACTACCTTTACAAGCAACATTAGTCTTGAACATTTCAATTGTATTAACAGATGGTTATGGTGATGGTACTTCATGAACAGTAGACATGTGCTCATTGTACAAATTATCACAGCCAAAGAAAAGTTTACAAGCATAGCATAGATGCACCTGTGTTTTTTATGCCTATTATTTACGTGCTTTTGGAGTGCTAGTGGTTTGGAGCTGGTATATTTACAGTGGGCGCATTGAAATGGAGCAGGAGTTGTAGGACTAAATATAATTAATTTGGAGAGGAGGGCAATTACATATCTCAATCCCATAATATTTTTAAATCAATTGTTTAACAAAAGTAATAACATGCATCATTCAAATGGAAAAGATACGTACAATTATTTCAAAAACAATTTTGCATTGTAAGCAACCAGTATGAAATATTATTGTCTGAATAATTTATTGAAGCATGATTTTAAATTAATAAAAATAAAAACATGTATTAGTATATACACAATTTTTTCCCCATCTTAAAAAAAATAATTTTAAAACTATAGTAAATACAAAAAAATGCACTCATGTGGTATTGGAGGGATTTGTATGTTGACTAGACCCTTGCTGAAGACTTGTTCCAGCCTCGTACCTAGCCATCATACAGTTGACTTGAATCTCAAAATCCTGGGACCAAGGCTCAAACTCCATGGAAGGAGAAGACGCGAAAGTGTTGTCATCGTCAGACAAAATGTTAATTCTAAACACATGTCTCAACACATTGAAAAAAAATGCAAATTAATAATGTAATTAAAAAACAAATACTTACAATTCAGGATTGAAGGGAATGTCACGGGGATCCTTGTACATATTCTCTTGGATGATTTGTTAGCATTCCACCCAGAAAGAAGGTATTGAGGATTTTTGTTTTGAGTTCATTTTACTTAAAGATTGTATGTTAACAAATAATTGAATGAAATTTTCAAATGCATTCCACAATTTATAGATGTCAATTGTTTACATTTCAAACACTTTATCTAATAATGAGCATTAAACTTGTTAAAAAGATTTCATGAAAAATATTACATAATGTACATGGTGAAAAACATTAAATATAAACATTTCATGGAAATATATAAATTAATTAGTAATCAATATATCATGAATAGTAATAATATTTTAAAAACTCACTATATTTAAAGATGTCTGCACTTTGAGAAGTCTAGTAATTTTGTGATAACGTTTTGTTTACATGCTGTCTACAAACAAGTGGCTTTTACATCCTCATAAATATTCGCTTATTTACCATTTGAATATCTATGACACAGAAAATTGTATATTTAAGAATTTTGTTATATTCCAACAATAGATTTCATGTACTTTGTAAATATCTTGGTAAAGCTGATATTTGACTAACTAAATTTTTTCGGATTTTCACAGAAAACTGTATATCTAAGAATTATGTTACATATTCCAACAATAGATTTCATGTACCTTGTAAATATGTTGGTAAACTTGATATTTGACTAACCAAATTTTTTCAGATTTTCACACAATTGTTTGTTATTAAATGATTGACAATAAATCTGTCAGTTTATTAAATTTTTAAATCCATATAAATAAATCAGATAATAAAATACATATTGTAGAAAAAGGAAATGTGTGGAAATACATATGTGTAAATTTGCTAGTAGTATTATTATCATTATAAGCGTATATGTACATTGCCAAACCTAAAAAAGTAGCCTATCATAAAATCTCTATGTGTATAAAATTCAGTGGGTATCAGTGCAATCATTGACTATTTTTCAGGAATATGACCAGCAATCAATATCTTAAACACAGCTATGAGTATGTTTTACGTGAATTTACAATTATCGAGCAAAAGATGATAATTTTGAATAACATTCAAAAAGTTATAAACCATGAAAGTATACTGATCACTTGGAACAGAGTTTTGAACATTCAATTTCAAATATCTCGAGCACAATGTACTTGCGACATTTGCTGGGGTCTAAACCCTCGCATAGACATTGACACTACAAATTTCAATTCACCAGGAGCAAGTTTACCACATACAATGGAAGCAGGTGAAATTTTAAAGAAAAATATCAATAGAATTCATGTGGAAGGATTTCCAATAGACTTTGCCATTTCAAAAATCTTTTCTCTTATTGATGGAGGCATTGAAGAAGATGATNTGAAGGAAAAAATTAATATACCAAAGGGTAGAACTAAACAAATGAAGGAAAAAATTGATATACCAAGGGTAGAACTAAACACATGAAGGAAAAAATTAATATACCAAGGTTAGAACTAAAGACGTGAAGGAAAAAATTAATATACCAAGGGTAGAATTAAACACATGAAGGAAAAAATTTATATACCATGATTAGAACTAAACACATGAAGGAAAAAATTAATATACCAAGGTTAGAACTAAAGACGTGAAGGAAAAAATTAATATACCAAGGGTAGAATTAAACACATGAAGGAAAAAATTAATATACCATGATTAGAATTAAACACATGAAGGAAAAAATTAATATACCATGATTAGAACTAAACATGTGAAGGAAAAAATTAATATACCAAGGCAGAAACTACACACACAAAGCATTAACGAGCTAAATAATTTAATACAAAACTTTATAAATGAAATTGAAGTACAGCCACAAGTTCCATCATTAATACATTACCATATATGTACACTGCTAAACATAAAAATTAGCCAATCACAAAAACTCTGTTTTTAAATTTTACGGATATTTTAAAACTATTATTTGCAATTTTGGAACTTAGTTGATGAGATGTATCTCTAGAAATCTACCATTAATGAAACACGTACAAATCATTTCTACATTCTCATTGTATAATAAATAGTATTATTAAATTTNGTGAAGGAAAAAATTAATATACCAAAGGGTAGAACTAAACATGTGAAGCAAAAATTTAATATACCAAGGGTAGAATTAAACACATGAAGGAAAAAATTAATATACCAAAGGGTAGAACTAAACAAATGAAGGAAAAAATTGATATACCAAGGGTAGAACTAAACACATGAAGGAAAAAATTAATATACCAAGGTTAGAACTAAAGACGTGAAGGAAAAAATTAATATACCAAGGGTAGAATTAAACACATGAAGGAAAAAATTAATATACCATGATTAGAATTAAACACATGAAGGAAAAAATTAATATACCATGATTAGAACTAAACATGTGAAGGAAAAAATTAATATACCAAGGCAGAAACTACACACACAAAGCATTAACGAGCTAAATAATTTAATACAAAACTTTATAAATGAAATTGAAGTACAGCCACAAGTTCCATCATTAATACATTACCATATATGTACACTGCTAAACATAAAAATTAGCCAATCACAAAAACTCTGTTTTTAAATTTTACGGATATTTTAAAACTATTATTTGCAATTTTGGAACTTAGTTGATGAGATGTATCTCTAGAAATCTACCATTAATGAAACACGTACAAATCATTTCTACATTCTCATTGTATAATAAATAGTATTATTAAATTTACTGAACTAGCGATTACTTTATTTCAATCATCCTTCTCTCATGCTAAATTTGAATGTGAATCGCATGTTAAATTAATAGCTGGGTAAAACTTTGACATTTATCAGTTAGAGAATACTATAGATTTTTACTTATTCACAATGGAAACGTAGGAGTTTACATTTTTTTATATCAAAATTAATGCTTATCAAATGTTACAAAATAAAATAATAAATATCTACGAATGTAAAATTTCACAAAAAGAAATTCATATTAGCATTCATTGTAATCGAAAAATAATAATAATATTAATAACATATAGAAACCTAATTAAATCAATAATGATTGCATTGCACACCTTACCTGTAGATTAGAAATTGAAATTGCGCCTAATACTTTGGTCAAACATAAAACTGTAAAATGATTTTTTCCAATTAAGCAAAAATTTGTTATTTAATATAATTGAATTTCTTTTAATTGATATTCCTTCATTTATTATTATTATAATTACAATTTGAAATAAACTATCAGTGATATATCAAATTATTTTTTGACAAAAAGCGAGTAGAATAAAATTTTCTCTAAGGTCTTTATTCTAACACATCAAAATTCCAGTTAAATTTTATCATTATGCAAATGATGTGCTTTAACTCAATTACAAATTATTAATCACTCTCTCGCTAGTTTTCTAATCACATAGTTTGTTGTTAATTTATTGACCATGACGCCTTGTATGAAATCTAATGTGTTTTTCGAAGTACGTGGAAATGGTTACAACAACATTTACTATATTAAAGAAATGTTAATTTTATTGAATAAAAAATTATATGTAATCACAGTATGACATTCAAAGGAAATTATTTATTAATTTATCAAACATATTAACTAGTACATGTAGAAAAAAGAGTGAAAGCAAAACTATACATTTTCTATTTACTAAACTGCTGTAATACAATACATTTTGCAATAGCACTGTTTCCAATCCCCATGTCATCATTGCGAAAAAGTTTTTTATTGATCAAAACCTTGTAATTTTCACCCAATGCATTGACGTAGCATTTAGGCAGAAAATAATAAACACCATTATCGAGTCTAATCTTTACTGCCACACCATATCTTGTGTTCAACTGAACAGCGTCTTCGATTGTTAGCCAAAGTTTTTTCGGATGTTCACTAGCAGGACTTGCGGTTGAAAAAATACATTGTGATAGCTGGGAAATGACATCATTTAAACATTGTAAAACATTGTCGTCTTCACTAGTGTTGGAGATTGGGAAGACAATTGCATTATTATTGACTACAGGACGTCCTTGCTTGTGTTGAGTCCTTCGTTTTTCCTTTACAGGTGCAGGAGGAGGGAAGCCATCATCTCTTGTGTTAGCAGATTATATTTGGAGGCTGGTGGTGGAGTTGTACATAACTCGTCAAATAGATTACCAAGTGTACCAGATGCTATGGTTTCAACAGACATTGCCATAAGAAAAATGAATTTGTGTAGAAGACGATTTGGGTGAATATATAGATCGAGTCGTTTAATCAGTCAACACATCATGACGTCACTACAACCCCCCCGGCAATTTCCACGTCCAATTATTTATGTAATATGTATAAAAAATTTGGTTACATTTTAAACAATAGACTGCAAAAAAATGTGTTTATTTTTGCAATTGACATGTGTTTTCTGTGAAACATATTTATTACCCTCAATATTAGAAAATTATTTGTTTGAAAATACTTATGTAATTCCAAAAATATAATATGAATAAAAAAATTGTTACATTTTAAACATTTCTAATTTCATTGAGTTTTGAAAATTTCTTTATCTCTATGTGTATTGATAAATTGGCTACATTTAAACAATAGACTGTAAACAATATTGCTTGCCAACAGAACATATTCCAATGACGTCAGAGATACACACCCGTCAATATACATATACAATTATTTATGTAATATGAATAAAAAAATTGGTTACATTTAAACAATAGACTACAAACAAATGTGTTTCCAACAAATATTATAACAAAAGAGAGTATGTTCCAATGACGTCAGAGTTATACAGACGGCCAAAGTAGACAATTTCATGATAGCCACGCCATACATCCCCCGGCAGGGTCAAAGGTCAATTGGTGCCACGGGGTGGACTCGAATATAACTACTGGTAGCTCTAATGCATCAATCACCCTACAGACCTGACATGAAGTTGGCAGACAGATGGCTCTTCAAACACCTGAAGAAGAATCTTCGTAAACATCATTTGGACTTTGCTGAAGAGTTGAAAGAAGAAACGCTTGGCTGCTGCGACGCACTCCACATGAATGCTTCCAAAATGAGCTACAGAGACTATATTGTAAACATGTTATTCAAGAGAGGGGAGAGTATATTGTTTAAATAAACTGTTTTCATTGGATATTGCATGTTCTTATCACTTTTAAGGCAGTCTCATTATTTTTCAGACATCCCAAGTATATTGCCTACTAGTTTATTACTACAATTAAATGATCTAACATACTTTATCAAATTGATTAAAGCTATACATCTTTATGATCATATTATAAAAGTTATTCTGGCAATCGTCGGAAAAGACAATTCAATATAATGCAACCAGAAGAAACTGATCATTATTATTTTATTAGGATTGTTCTCTTAGTAAATTATATTTTCCAGTGTCACTCCATCAATTTATTAGAGAATGCTCCAAAGATGAGGGAATTTAAATGAATATTTTTTTGATTATTTTCATAATGAATATAATCAACATTGTAAAATATTTATAAAATGCTCTCCTATAGCTCACTCTTAGTAAATCAACATTTATTTATGTATTTATTTACTTATTCATTTATCATTGGTTTGTGCAAAATATTTCATTATTAAAAAATGTATTTTTCTCAAAATACTTTTAACTTGGCATTTTCATTTAACAATAATTTGCAGACTCATATCCAGTGGAAATAATTGTGGTTATCCCAAAATATTCTTCAAACAAGTTTAATATTCAGAATGCTTTCTGTGTCGGCATTTGAGTTTTCATGGCGACAATGTCAGCAAAAAACGTGCTTAGAAAAATATTTGAATGTAGGATCGCCAAAAGGTTGTTCCTGTATATGTCATATTAAGTGTTTAGTAGAAAACTTATATTGCTTAAAAACCTTTAAATTTTGGATAGCCATAGTTTTTTTCTTCTGCAAGTAGAATGTGTTTTTATCATATTATATTATAAAGGACATTTATCTGCCATTTGATGTAGTAATGCAAGCACTCCGCAAAAATAGATGCAGAAATATTTTTAATTTACCGCAATTCAGTTACAAAATTTAGAGTAATCAACTGTGTGCTTATTATTCAGTATTTTAGTATATTATAGTAGCATTGAATATTGAATTCAATGCATCTTGGGTGTTACAATATATATATATATATATTGGTAATCAAAACTAGTGACTATTACTATATTTACACATCTTTGTGTACTGCTCTCATAAATCAGGTTTTTCAGATTTTAATGTTTTATGTATGTTTGCTATTAAAATTTAATCTTTATAAGTATAAAAGTCGATCTTGTATGTCTTAATTTTATAGTAAACAACATGTATTTCAAGGGATTTATGTTTTGGAACATGTGTAATTTTTAACTTGAAATCAGTGTAATAGCTGCATATATTTAAGAGTCAGGTGTGCCTTATATTTTTAATTTGATATTGTGATTTGCTTAGTTAATGTAAATATGTGTGCAATGCATTTAGTTTCAATTGTCAAAGCAACTTGTTCATAATTATTGAAAGATAAATACAAAAATAACATCAATTTAGGTTTTTCTGACTTTGAGACTAATTTTCTCTAAAACGGCTCCCATGAATTTTTCTAAATTTTCATGTTTTAGTAAGACATTCAACCTGCAATATCCAATATTTCAAGATATTGTTGCATAGCTTTGAGGATATCCAAAAAGCCTAAAAATTTACGCCGTTTGGCTCAACCATTCTAGGTCGCAATAAATTTTGAAAATATTATACATTTAATTAATGTGTAATAACCAAATACCAAGTTTCATTAAAATCTGTTCATTATTGGCTTATTTCAAAAAATATTAATTTTAGGCCAGTTTTTTTCAAAAACCGTTCTACAACTTTTTTTAAATTAAATTATTTTTGAAAGTCGTGTAAGTACTATACAATATTTCTATGGCTAAGGCTATGTCACTCTGTGGTCCTGGTTATTTGACGTTTTCAATTTTCTAAGCTTTTTTGAATTTGGCTTTGGCCGAAATATATATTTCAAAAATTTTTATTCTCTATTTTGTTTTCAATTAATAATGAGCATATATTGAAAATATCATCAAATCCCGAACAATTTATAAGAATTTATTGTAAAAAAATATCCGCAGATTTCACATTTAAATGACTTTATTAGGCAGCCTGCCAAAACTGTATTATTGTACATATTAGCACATGCACAGTTTATTATTTCTTTTATTTAAACCAAATAGGCAATACAAAATTAAAATGTTACAATTTATTTAATAAAATGGAGTCTGCTTAAAAGTGAGACCCCCACAATGTGAACACAGAGTTCCACAAATGTGAACACAGAGTTCCACATGTTGCAGTGTAGCTTTGCCGTTGCACAGCCTGCACAGACATTCTGGTAATGGAGCATAACAATCCACATTTTGGCATATTCGGAAGTGCAGCCCACGTTTAGCATAACGCGCCAATAATCAAAGATCTTCAGCCCTATGATTCAGGGGCTTCCTCAAGAAAGGAAGAAAATACCGTTGGTTATTAGGAGCTTCTGGTAAGGCGAGGCTAAATTGAACGATTACAACATTCCTTATTGGTGACCATTTTGAGATGTGACTACACTGAGTAGCAGATGCGTTGTTTGCTAGACCCAAAGTCCGCATCAAATATCACGACTGTACATGCTCAAGGTGTTCATCAATATTCCGAAGGGTAATCCATTTTTTAAATGACTGCATAGCATATGTGATAATGGGATATATCTTGCCAAAGAAAATTTTATGCGGCGCACATGTTTCAATCTTGGCTAGGCTAACCAATTGCGAACATGAAGCAATCGATGCGTAGGCTTTGTTCTTTATGTAGGCACAATGTGCGTCGAAACTAAGAGTTGGTTGCAATATAACCCCTAAGTACATGAACCGGTTAACATATTGCAATGGGGATCCATTACAACAAATAGAGTCCGTTTCTGAAAGAAGTCCACCTCGGCGAAACTTCATAAATTTGGACTTTCCTATATTTACCGTCATTTCATTTGATGAACAATGTTGAGATAGGACCTGTAGGTCCGTTAGATATTTTCCCTAGACAACTACATCTTCCCCATACATCAAAATAAGAATATCTCTGTTTAATTTGAGGGATGCTACCAAGTCGTATGTATACAGTAAGAAGAGCAATGTGTATAACAACTCTTCCTGTTGAACGCCGACAGACTGCTTCACTGGTTCTAGTACCACCGACCCGCTTAGAACTGATAGGAAGTTCTCTTCCAAAAACAACCAAATTGTCCTAAGAAACGATAAAAAGCAACTGCTTTGCAAGAGTCAGTCATAATTAATTGCACTACGTTGCTACAGCGTTACTAGGCAATGGATGAGCGTATTTCAACCTAATGCCCTCATCACTATATCAGATATCACAATGACAAACTTGACGGTCTTAATTAACAAAAAACCTATTTTTTCATTATTGTGGAATCGGTCTCCAAAACAAATTCTACATTTTAGTCCTTGCTAAGTCCCGCATTATATATTATTACGAAGTCCCTCGCGGTAGCCCAACAGATTCAATTTATTGATCACCTCTATTCAGATACGATATTTCTAAACGTTTACTTTTCAAAAACTTCTTATAACTTATCTCTAAATCTTTTTGAGTAGTGGGGATGCGAGTAAATTTATCATATTTGTTGTAGCTCAACTTACTTGCCGTTTTCACAAAGTTCTAGTTAACAATGCGAGATCAAAATACCTCCCTGTCATTAGTGGAATTGCTTAGAGTTTTGTCCTGAAATTTTCCAGATGGCTATATTGTAAAAATTTTTATACTGATGATCCTGAAGTGTGGTCAGATGTTCTCTTGATCTGATACTACCGTCTCCCTTATGCTGAGCGCAAATCTTTTGGTCTTCGTCCCCGCCATCGTGATGCTTCTGGTCGTGATTAACTACCTGCACCTCTTAGATTGGATCTTACTCCTCATCCCAACTCTGGTTTCTCTTTTTTGCTCGCCAATGCCCGCAGTCTTGTCTCATTAAACCGTCGTCTCAGTTTTTACAACTACTTCCTGCAGTCTCCTGTTGACTTCATTTACATTACTGAAACCTGGCTTGATATTTCTCTTCCTGACAGTGTTGTTTTTCCTAACTCCACACCTAACGTTCTCTGCCGTATGGATCGCTCTGGTGGTCGTCATGGTGGTGTTCTCATTGCCTCACGTCGTCCTAATCTTGACATCTACCGCCTCTCCTTTGATTCTTTTTCCTTTGATTTCTGTTTCGGCTGTGCTGTTGTTCTCAGTGATCACATTGTTTCTCTTCTCTGTGTTTACAACCCTCCTTCCAACAGTCCTTTTCGTATTCCCCTTGCTGATTTTTCATACATGCTTGAGTACCTTCATGATCAGTCTATCACTCTATCTCGTCAACTTGGATTTCCCACTCCTCCCCATCTCCTCATCTGTGGTGACTTCAACCTCCCTAATGTTTGTTGGAATGCGCTTGACTCTAATGACGCCTATGAATCCGCTGTTCTGGATCTTTTCGCTTCCTACTCTTTTGAACAGCTTGTATTTTCTCCTACTTCCTGCTCCTCTCTCCTTGATTTGGATTGTGCTCTCACCCTTATCGTATTTTTGACACCTCTGTAGTTCCTGTTCCGGTTAATCTGTCTGATCACTCATTTGTTCGCTTCAACCTGTCTATTAATTCTATTAACCCATCTGTTTGTCCTGCTGCTTCTCAATATGCTCGATCTAACAGTGACTTTGTTTCTCTTAATGCTGCTCTCTCCTCCTCATTCCCTATTTTTAATGACTCTTTCTCTGCTGATGACTGGTACACCTTCCTTCACCAAGTTATTTTATCCTTTGTTCCCCGTCGTCGGAAAAAGCGTATTTCCCTTTCTACTTCTCATCCCTTACTGTACACTCTTTGAATAAACTTGAATCTTTCAAACGCCGTTACGGTCCTTCTGATTCTTCGAAGCTCTCTTCTCTCACAGAAGAGGTCATCAACTTCATGGAACTCGACAAAATCTCTACTGTCCAGCTTCTCATCTGGATCTCTTCAAGACTCTTACTTTTTTTTGCGTTCCTTGCATTCCAAACCTGATCTCCCCAGCTTGAATTGGAACCATCTTTCTGCACACTCGGATCTGGAGAAGGCTGATCTTTTCAATGCCTATTTTGCTTAGAATTTCTCCTGTCACCTCCCCATTGATTCGCCTATGTGACATCGTCTTCAACGCCCATGATATTTTCCTCATGCTTAAGTCCTGCAAGTTTTCTGGTCCCTGCTATCCTGATGGCGTCTCATCGTTTGTCATTCACGAAACTTCCTCAACTCTTTCCATCCATTTCAAGCATCTCTTCTCCTATATTTGCTCCTCTAAGCGCTTTCCGCCTTGCTAGAAAACATCTTGGATCCCTCCACTACTAAAATCCAATCAGCTTCCCTCCTCTCAAGTCACTTCTTATCGTCCTATAGCTATTATTTCACGGCTGTCAATAATCTTTGAGCGCCTTGTCTTTCGTTATGTTTTCGCTAAAGTTCGTCACCTTATCTCCTCTTCTCAGCATGGTAACCTTCCAGGTCGTTCTACCATCACTAACTTGCTCACTTTGATTGAAAACTGCTATTTCCACTCTGATCGTAATGATCCTGGTTGCATTATCTTTCTTGACTTTTTAAAGCTTTTGATCGCCTCCCAAATTCTATTCTTCTTGACAAACTACGTTTATTTGGCTTTGATGCTGATTTCATCGAACTCTTCCAGTTTTACCTCTCCAATCGTCGTCAGTGTGTTAAAATCAATTCGGCTATTTTCTCTCCTGCTCTTGTGTCTAGTAGTGCTCCTCAAGGTTCTGTGTTTGCTGTTCTCTTCTTCCTCATTGCTATCAATGACCTTCCTCAATCTGTCCTCAACTCATCCTGTCTACTGTACGTTGATGACACTGCGTTTTTCAACTTTGGTAATTCTTTTGCCTCCAATATTACCTCTGATCTTGAACTTTTGGCCACTTGGTCTTCCTGCTAACCATCTTGATTTTAGTCCAACCAAGACATGTGGTATTACCTTTTCTGTAACTCCCCCTTCTGATCTTCCTCTTCCTGTGAACTTTTCTCCTCATCGTACTCATCTTGGAGTACTTGCTGCTAACTTGAATTGGTCTGGTCATGTGACCTTTCGCCTCCGCAAAGCCAATTCCTCACTCTTTGCCCTCTTCCGCCATGTTCCCTTTAATTCCACGGCTGCTGTGAAACTCTCTTTGTTCAAGTTAATTCCTCGCACCATTCTTATCTATGCTTCTCCCTGTTGGTGGCCTTCTCGTTCCTTGTTCCACTCTATGGAACGTTTCCAGAAGCGTGCCTTCAAATGGATCTCTCTCTCTTGCCATACAAAGATGCTCTTTTCAAATTCTCCACTCTTCTGCTGTCACTCTACTTCCATGCCTGTGATCTCCTTCTGTTCAATCGCTTGCTCACTCGCAAATTGGATCTTGATCCTTTTGATTTCATTACGTTCTGTAATTCCCGCTCTACTCGCTCTGATGATGTCACCTTCTCCATTCGTCGTCCTAAGAAACATCGCACCCTTCACTCGTTTTTCAATCGTGCTTGTACTGCTGGTAATTACATCTTGACTCTCAATCCTCTAACATCCATTGATTTTTCCCCGCCGCCGAGCTTTAAGAAATCTTTAATGTCTTTCCTGTTTGCTGAGCCCTTCTCCAACTTCGCCTACTCTTCCATCTGCTCCTATTTCATCACCTGTGACTGCCCTCGCTGTCGTAAAACTTGACTTGTTCTTATTCTTTTTGTAGTGTTGTATGCCTTTTAGAGGCTAAATAAAGTCATTCATTATTATTATTTTTATTTTGATAATAAAATTTCTCAGGTTAAAAGCCACTATAATTATATAATTTTAATAATATCATACTGGCATACTTTTTGGTAAAATTATATTCTTTTTAGCAGTTAACAAGTCGATGGTATACATGTAATTGAATTTATTATCTGCAGCATAATTAATTAATATGGATTTAAGATTAACTGTCTACATTTAGCTTCTTAAAGCACAATCATCCTTCTTCAACTTGCGCAACGTCGACAGTGTACTAACAACTTTAAGACAACAGGCTTCAATAGCCGAAGATGTTAGTGCTGCACGAAATGTTGGTCCGAAAACTAACATTGATAAAGTATTTCATGATATCTACATTTATCCCGATTTAAACATTGAGTAAGTTCTTATTTCGAAATGTGCTCCTACAGAAATAATCGTCTTTAGCTGTAAAATTTTACATCATAGTAAATAAATGAGGTAATATTAGGTTTGAAGTATTTCCGCTTGAAGTAAAATTAAACACATTTATGTTTTGATTTGTCAACTACTATGAAACTAATAAATTTATTTACGAGTTGTTACTTTAGTATAAGTATATTCCCTCTAGTTTTTGCTTAAACTATCAAGTTACTTGACAGAATGGAAATAATATTTTGAAAAAATATATGCGAAGAATATTTTAAAAGAGCGCGTTATGGAATATGATTTTTGAAAAATTCTTAAATTACTCGTTTTTTCAATTACTGGTGTGGTTACGTTTCAAAGCTTGCAGCACAGTTGAAGGAACGAATGAAATGCATATAGCATGAGATGGTTACTGTATGTTATGGTATTTTCATCATTTTGGCTGTAGTTTGCAGATGTGATGGATTGATGCTGGAATTCTAAGCGGCTTCGTAATAGGCCCGATCAACCATTTAAAGGTACTTTCCGGAGGGTGCAAAGCTTTATAAAACCAATTTGCATTTTATTCAAGTCCTCAAGAGCAGGTGCATGTGAGATATTTTAGCGTCATTTTTTCTTGCATACGGTCAAAAATTGATTAACCAACACTGCCACTCTGTGCATGACATTATTTTTGAAAATTTCCATCGATTGTGTTTAGCATTGTGAAATGATTAAAAATGGGACTGCAAAAGTTAAGAAGAAGTCTTGAAGATCCCGAAAAACAAAGGTGACCAAGGATCAGATTCTTATTCAGAAACAAATTTAAACATTGCTGTTAGTCAGCTAGCTTGGTAGTCTGGTGGCAGGATATTACTTGAAATCGTTAAGAGAATTTTGAGAAGATGGGGATTTATGGGTCACCGACACTCAGAAACGTCGCTCATAAAAACTCAATGAATAAGTCCCTATTTGTTTTTTAAGAAGATGCAAACAAATATATAATCAGATTTGGGATTCAAATACTATTAAATTCGGGGCTGCACGTATAATGGTGTGGGAATTTATCAAACGAGTTGGACTGAGGAAAATTTCCCAGATTGAGTGAACTCTACAGGAATGAAACTTATTCATGCAGGATAGCGCCTCATTCTGCAGAAGTTTGTTCATTTTTTGTTAAATACTGTGATATAGGAAATATACAATATATGATCGTTTTGCAAGACTTTTGCACGCTATTGTGCATATCTTTTTAAGCGCTATGCTACTACATAGGATCTTTGTTTTTTGTAGAGGTTTTTTTGTAGAGGTTTTTCGCACTCATTTCATCAACTAATGATGTACTTTAGGCGCCCGTAAATATCATAAAGTTCTTCTTTTGTACTTGGACTATGTTTTGAATGAAATATGGTTTTAATTTGATAATAAGCTCTTTAAAAATTTAAACAGGTATAGGTGCTTGAGAATTATTGGATTGAGCTTGTGATGTTTTCTACTGATGCATTCATTAAACTTCTGATGTTCGAATATCTATTTAATTATTATATATTGTTAACATCTGCGCACAGATGTCTGTCCTGTAATTTCTTCTATATTTAGTTCAAATAGCTCAAAACAGACTTCCACTACTCCAGACATTAATTTCGAATCAATGGTTAAAGAAAAGAAACTACAACAATCTACTCGTCATGGAGACGACTACGAATACACGGAAACCCTTCAAATGTTGGGTATCAATTATTGTTTCTCATTTTTTAAGTGTTAAGCATAATTCGTTTAATATCTAATTTCAAACGGAAGTTTTTTTTTCTTTTATCAAACATTTTGACATTGAAAAACCCTTGAAATTGGGATTCATTTTGGATTGTTTTTTCACTTACTTATTTCCGTCCACTGAATTTTCAATGTGCCTCATAGAATGAGGAATTATTACTAATATTGCTGAAATTTTCTTATTAATTCTGAACTTAAGGATTCCAAAATATACTTAATACAAAAAATAAATGTTGTAGAACAACTAAAATGTGGTATGGCATACAGTTTATATATTACCACAGTTTAAAAATGAAAAAAAACAAACAATCTGATGTTCGAATTTATTACCTTGCGCCAAAGTAGCATCTAAATTAGAAGCCTCTCTGTTTTTTAAAACCCCTTATGATTGTTTGTTTCAATCAAAGGATTCGTGATCTATCATTGCAGGTCATGTCAACACTATGTTGTATAATTTGGAATTTTTTGAGTAAATCTCGCCTATGGCCCCTAAAATGACAAACATTTCCGTCTGCAGTGGACAATTTCCCGACATTTTGGGCTTTTTTGAAATTGAATTTTTAACGCAAAGTAGTTGTACTTTAATATCTATAATTACCTGAATCAATGTAGTGCAGGGACAATTATATTTTTATTCTTACATACAAAGTAATGCTGCTATTAGCTATAAGTCAATTACAAAAGTGGTCTAAACAAATAATTAATATCAATAATATGGTGCTGACTGTTAGAACTGTGACGGGATCTCATACCTCCTCGTGGTATCAATGTTAATTTTAAATTTTAAACAGCATTCTAAAAATCAATTGTTTCATAAGGACTTGGTAGAGGCGTATCCGCTCGTTAAGACTGCAACGACATTTGCCGTTTTTGTTGCTACTAAGGAGTGATCACACAAATCATGCATGAGATCAACAATGATAAGCGCGAAAGACATTTGGGCTGTAATAACGCATGACCAAATTATTAACAAATTTAAAGATCTTGCATCTTGCAATTGGTTGAATGAATGATTCTGTTGTAGAAAGCTGCTATGTGTCTATTTACGATATTTTTTAATTTTGCTACTTGAATAAAAAAGTTCCCTGTTCTTGCATAAATGGTTAAACAAGATTCGATTTAGAACGTGTTTCTTAGAAAAGGCTGTTATGAATTTCTGAAAGGCCTACGCTCACCTTTATCAGTATTTGTTTTTTAAAAAGTTGTACATGTATATTTAATGTATTTTCACAAAGATGAAAGCGGGTCGAACTGCCCCCGCACAGGCTATGGCCGGGCCGGATCCAAAATGCCTCAACTGTTGTTATTTTTTCAAAAGAGTATATTTTCAATAGTATCCTTGTATATTTTTCGTTTGTTATGCAGTTTGTATGCAACAAATTATTCCAGGCTCTTAGTTTTATATTGATTTTGTTTTTTTTCAAGCATTTTTTCTGTTTTTTCTAGTGTATTCTTCATGTTTTTGGTAACATACTGATTATTGGCCGACTGAGAGCCAAGGTAAAACAGTTTGCGGACCATTTTGGTCTAAAAATGCTAGCTCAATTAGATCCTTGACTAAAAGCTGAAAATTTTTGATATTCCAAACCCTACAACACGTTTATTTGCCCGAGAATACGATGCAGATCGTATTTCCTGAGGAAAGCTTTTTGTGATTTTTTATGTTATGTTGTAATAATAATTTATTTTAAAAATATTGTTTGATGTTTGTGAAATCTTCAATCGAAATTGTAAACTATATGCATTTGATTATTGTTATTTTAGGTCTTGATGACCAAGAAACCAATTTCGAGAACAGTACTTTAAACGGTGGATATCTCGCTTATGTTCATCTCCGACATCTCCGAGTCCGCCAACTCCAAAGAGCTGTATGGCTAATCACTGATTTAATTTTTTACCTTTTTATATCACTGCAGTGTTTGCTTCTATATAATTTATGTCAATTCAAAAAGATACTTCTCTTTGTTACCATGAAATATATGGTCTTCAAACACATCTTATATTTTTAGCACTTGCAATGTATTTGCTTTGCTAATATTAACAAGCAATTTGGGACATTATAGTAATTTTCTGTAGCACTTGGATTTTACACCACACCTTTTAATTTTCGGTTTACGACTATTGTGTACATTGGATGATTTTAGGCTCTTTCAATATTGAACTACTTTCGATCTGTTGAGCGAACTCTCACTACTAATTCTGTGGGACTTACGTTTTCCCCAAACGATGAATGTAGCATCCGTGTACCCGATGAACAACTCGATTCTAATGGAGATCGCGGATCGATTGGAATACTCGAATCGCATGGCTATCTCTACAACACGCCTATCGATTACAAGTAGTTTGCTACTTTTTAATTGTTCTATACTCAACTACGCTTAATTGATATTTTGTGAGAAATTTCTAAACAATAAGAAAGATTAAAAACTATGATGACGCTTCGATTTGATATTCTATTAAGCCAAATATTCCAATAAGCATTATTCGATTAAAGGAACTTGTTTTTACTTTGCTTTGAAAAGGTTTTAGGATATTATTTAATGCATATTCTTACTATTAATTTAATGCAACCAATAGGCGATTTGTATTATTTTTATGGATAAATGCACTGTGCAATATCTTTATTGGATGGTGTAGTTTAGTACTATGGGGTATTCTATTCCAGTTGAAACCTGACATATTTTTAAATCTCATTGAACCACTTGAGGAACTTAATTGAAGGCATCCATAATCGATGTTTTACTGTGTTTTTTTATTACTAGGACATCCATATTTCTTCATGTCATAAAAATTTACATTCATTTTGTTTCAATTTTGAAGCAAATCTCACAATTTTATCTTTGTTTTCAAACATCTTAGTAAAGTAATATGAGTGAAATTTTGTTACTGCCATTAAATGTGATGTTAATTTAAACAGAAATTCTTGATTTGTAAATGAACAAACACATTAGCCTCCAATTTTACGTTTTATATTTTCTCATGTTAAATCTCATACATATGAATGCGTTTAGAGTTGATGCCTCGCAGTTTATGGCCACTGCCTCTGTGGAAAACCATGACGATTTTTACCATTATGATGAAAATGGTTTGATCCATGTGCGCGATCAGAAGGGAATGTGCATTATTTACGACATTGCTAAGCGTGATTTCGAGTAAGACCCATTTTCACCCCAAGGATTTCCATGCACTCATGGGAAACTATATTTAGGCAGTTAGAGGCGGATTTATTATTGTTTGGTTCACATTACATTTCAAAGGCTCATTCTGTCGATAGAATGGCGTCGAAAACCAAACGAGATAAATTGTCGGAATCTTACAAAGCCATTTCTAGCTACGGAAGGAAATTCGTTGATAGACTTGCGGTAGTGTTCGATCTATGGAATTGTGAAACGTCGTTTCTTGAAGAAAAACGAAAGGTCAGCTATCTTTCAATGCTAATTCAAAATTCAGTCTAAACCGTTAAAGTATTGTTCTAGTCTGTTACATCCCTAACGGTTACTGTGACATTGTAACTCAATATTTAGCTACTCGATTGTTATCTCGAGGTTTATCACAATACGTTCAATTCTGAGGACAGAAAACGCTTGGTGCAGACAATGCATGACATCATATATCAACGACCTCGATTCGATCTTGATGAAGACTATTTTGTGAAAACCTACCGTGTTGAATGCCTTTGCCTAACATTAAAAACTCAACTTGTGATGTCAATGCTTGATAGACAAGTAAGCATATCCATTATTTAATTTCCAGTCCTTGCAGTTAAGCGACATTTTTTCGCCAGTGTAACAGTTGTAGTTCTTATTCACGCTTTCTAGATCAATGAACAAAGAGATTATGTGTCACGCGTCTGTCGTGAAGGAGATGAGGGATTTGGTATGCCATTGAGATCCGTTCCCAAACAGCCTATCATTTTAAACTCTAACAGGTGTGGATTTTTTCTTTTCCTACATTTGTTTCTATAGACTTTTGTTTGATATGAAAGAAATTTAGGTCTTCTTTATCAAAGTTTTACTTCCTTGAATTTCATCCTAGCCTCGCACAAGTAGGATTTCTAGAGGAAACCATTGAAACCTCTCTTCAGGTTTTATTTAATTTCTTATAGTTTCCTAAACATTTTACTTTAGATTATTAAGAAATGTTAGTATACGTTTGTGTTTCGTCTTTTGCATGTGTTTGAAAGTGCTGCAGATGTGGCTATGATGAAACTTGGTTGAACATGTTAATTTTAATATCATTTTTACGAGCATCATTTCCTCTACATTTAAAAAAATGCAGCGTTATTTTTTTGTTTCTGCATTTTTTCCTCATTTTCAATTAATTTTCAAACATGTTTTAAATACATTTAGCATTAAACAATTGTTTTTTCAATTTATTAAGTAAAATTTCGGGATATTTGTAAGCATTATTAATATAGTTACAAAACTATGAGATACAAAGATGTTTGTTTCATCACTTTATTGCCCTTCCAGTTCTATCATTGTCTACTCAGCACCAGTGTTGACCATATTTTTATGTTTAACAGATTCATTTAGCAGGAAACTAGAAGATAATTATTTAAACGATCTGTTTAACAGATTTAGTACTAAATTTTGTTTGGGTTACAGAAAAGAATGGCAAAAATGGTATTTTGTAATGTCAAAATTCCCGAACGAATGCAATCGTAATGGAGATGATTTTGTGAAAAATTTTGCTTTTGAATAATTCGATCGCCATTAGGGGGAAAAGTAAATATAATTCGAGTGACCTCACTAGCAAACGAAATTGGATAATTATAGCAATAATTAAACAGATCTCTTAACAGATTTTAAAGTTTATTTCGTTTTTTAACCAATGTATTAACAGATCTGTTAAACAGATTATAAATTTGGTCACCACTACTCAGCACTTATTCGCAGAAATGATCGTTTTTATCTCGAATTGGTCAATTTATCATATTTTTCTACAACCATTTGAAAAACTGTAAGGCTCGCAAAGTATACATTTATGTTAAAATAATGCATATATATATATATATATATATATATATTAGGGTGAATCCGAAAAATGTAAAAAAAAATTTTCAAATTTTTTATCCCTTAGATGTGCAAATGATCCAATTTGAACAAAAACCATACAATATGAAATTTCTTATAAAAATATTAACTTTTAGAGGTTGCACATAACTGTTAAAATATGTTCAATTATTTACAATTACAGTACTTTAATTGCATCAATTGCTGTGTGTATTTTATTGTTTTACTAATGTCTTAATGCATTTTTGTATAATTGCTTGAATGTAATAAAGTGCCTTTAACTTGGTAACATAAATGTTGAATTCAAAACTACAAAGTTTAATTAAATATTGAACCAATTCATCAACATTTAGAACTTATTAAAACAAAAAATTACATTGATAACAGTTATTGTACATTTAAATAAGGTTACTCTGAAGTGTGAATTTGTTGCAATTTGGTAACACTTCTATTCTATTCTATATTTTGTTTCACAACTTGCAAAAGAAATTGTTTTTGCTCTTCATCCTTAGTTATGATATTATTGTAATCCTGCGCTAAAGCCACTCTGCGTTCATCAAAATCATTAGTGACATTCAGTTTATGGACAATATTTTTTTAAAGATTTTGCAATCTTTGCACTCATTCCAGAGGCTTGGATCGACTGAAAGATATGATGTTGTAATATGGAGAATTTAAAAAAAAATTAATTCTGTTTCCAGTGACAAAATCTGGTATAACTTTTAAGGAAAACATCCTTTCTTTGTAAACTGTGTCACGGAGCTTCTTATATGGAACTTTATCCATTGGCTTACAAAGATTTTTAACCATTACTCTTTTCTGCTTATTAGAAATACCTTCATCAAATAAACTAAACCCAATTAATCTTCTCCAATGTACCAAAGGTGTCTTGCAGTATAATTCAATGAAGCTTGTAAAAAACCAAGGTCATTTCGTGGGGCTGATATTGACTGTTGCAATAAACCAAGCATGTACGTAAAACAAAATTACAAATTTTACAAATCTCCGGAAACCTTCCTTCTTAGGTTGTCAGTTGAAATTTCGTGCGAAAGAGCAAGATCTTTATTGAGTACAATGCGGTTGTCATTCAGTGGGCTCTGTGCAAACCTCCTGGTTGACGAAATTTTACACCACAAGGTGGAGAACCTCCAAGGATTATAATAACCAATTCTAAAAATTCTTGGTAGTCATTCCTAGGTTGATTTTTTATGAACATTTCACAGAACACCAGGATTTCATCAAGATTGCAAATATCAGAATATTCAGAAGTATCTATCCCAATATATTCTCCTTTATTCATGACTCTTCAGTTAGATTGAAAACGTTTAAAAATTAATATATCTGGACCAGTTGTAGGACACACCCGGAATACTCGTTGCAACACACTTTGGAGGATGTGATGCTGACATGCTAAATGCAAAAGATTCCGACCCAGTTCTTGCTCAATTTTGACGCATGCTCCGGATTTTTTTCCTGTGTTGCTGGCAGTTGTGTCAAAGCATAATGATTTTACATTGTGTGCAACATTCCACTCCTGTAAACATGCAACAACAGCATCGGCTTGAATTCACCAGAGGAAGAATTTCGTTTTTGCACACCTAATAGCTTATGAGTTGTGCTTCCTGTGACAATCCCAGGCAATTCTTTTGTCTGTAATTTCTGGAAGTAACTTTGAATCCCAATGACATGTCAGGATATCATCAGGCGCAAACAGTAATCTAATACATGTTGCTGTTTCTCTATGTTTTTTCCTAGCCCTGATGATTGATGTCCGATTAGCCCATTAGTCACTAGCGTCATATTTATAGGACACAGCACTTATGAAGATAAATGACTTTTTTTAGCAAATCAATTGAAATGCATTTCATTTTAGTTTCTTCATATAATGAAAAGAAACCTGGAAGATATGTTTAGGATGAAAATTATTTTCATAGTTTAGCTGATTGCAAATATACAAGCATTATAAAATAGTTTGTTTTTCAAAAACTTGAATTTTCTCATTACAAAGTAAACATCTGGTTATTACATAGTGGAAATAATGCAGATAAATTAATCCTTTATTAATTACATATCTCGAGAAACTCGGCTTTGATAATGTCCTTCAATCGTTTTCCGGCTCTGCTAATAGAGTGAGAAAATTTATTGTTTATTGTACTGTCCTATTTATATGACGCTACGAATTACAATTATAAAATGTCAAGACGAACGGAATACTGTAGAACAGATAAAAACCTCGCAAATTTCCTCATTGATTCGAATGATAATAATGATGATATTGCAAATATTACAATTCTACCTCCACAAAACAATGGTGATATTTCTGATGAAGATGAATGGTTTGAGGATGCTGATGTTACAGGTGTTTTGGCATATAGAAGTTCAATATCATCTAAAAAGTGGCTTTTTGTCTTGTTACAAATTTGTTTGACATTGCGCTTAGTAATAATGGATTTTACTTTTGAAATTTTATGGAAATTTGGACCAACTTTCATTTAAAAGCAAAGTTGTTACTCTTTATTTAAAGAGGTCAAAACGTCAACAACCAATTTTGGCATGTGGCAACATTACTGGGGCGCCCGTATCACTTTGATTTGACAATGAAGAGCGTTTTATGGAAAGGAGAACTAAGCAAAGGCGTTGCCAAGGAGATGGCTGCAGTAAGAAGCCATTAACTTACTGCAAAAATGCAATATTACATTATGTCAAAATTGTTTTTCCAAATTTCATACACAGCCAAAGCCCTAGCGTCCTATTTATATGACAGTTCCATACTTCAAAGGGATTACATATTTTTTTGAATTTTTTGCATATTATTATTGATTATGTTAAACTTTTGCAAATATATAGTGTGCACTTGATAATTTTCTACGAGTTAGGTACTCAGGGACTAATGGATTAATGGCAAGCTCATCTAAGCTACATCTAAGACTATTTGCAGATGAGGCTAAAGCAAATGTTGCATTTCTTCCACTTACTTTGGCTCTGTCTAGAGCTGCTGCCAAGTTTCTATTTACAGCATTCCTAGGTCGTTTTTTAGGAATAGGTTTACTCGTTGGCATTGAAACCACAAGTAATTTTTCTACATTGTCATCTGACTCTTCAGGGCATTCAGAGCTGCTGCTTAATATATCAATTATATTGATCTTCTATTTAAAATTCTTTTTGTCTGTCTCAATCGTTGCTTTCCTTTTCTTAGCACTATTCAACTTTTCTTCCTTTATCCTCATCTGCTTCACCAGTGATTTGTCAAGACCTGACATTGAGCCTGGTTGACCAAACGGTCTCTGCAATATTAAAAATCGTTTATCATCTTCTATATATGTCATATTTAAGGCATTTCTGTGTGCTATATCAAGTAATTTAAGACATTCAGACTTAAATTTTCTTTCTCTTTCTTTCTGAGACCTTGATCTCCCGTGTCTTCATTTTTATAGACTTCCAATCCTCAAACATTGAATTGAGTGTCTTTTTCGCATTATAATGCTGTGTTATTGTTATATTTGCCTTTTTCCAAAATTCAAAGACTTCGTTAAGGACACTGGCAAGACTTTCACTAACAGTTTTCTTTTAAACTAAGTGATGATAGAAAAAACACGCATACAATCTCCTTTATTTGGCAGGTTGCTCCCTCTCAGAGATTGAATGGGTTGGTCCAATAAGTATATCTCAGTGCTAGACCTTGTAGCTGCTGCTGTACTGGTACTGGTTTCAGCCATAATCTTTGATATAACTACTGAAAAACCTAAGAATACAAATTAATTCTAATTAATAAAGCAAAACTGCTACGGTTTATTTGCAAAATATTCTGAAAATGAGCCAATCCTGATCAATAGCTATTGTAGGATAAACCATTTATATTTGCACAAATTTGAACACCTTAATTCGTTCAAATACAAAATCATGTGAGCTGACCAGGATATTTCCTGATGTATCAGAAGTAGAGCGTGTTAAAAATAATTTTGCAAATAGACGTATTTAAATTCTGATGCGAAAGAATTGTGTATATGCCTATAACCTTCCTTTGTACTATCAATTATGTCAAAATATCCAAATCTCAAGTTTGAAATTATTAAATAAGGCACTTTTAACATGCAAATATTTTAGAAATTATATAATAAATTGTAGGCGGTGTAATATTGACGCAATTTCATAACACTATTGCTTACATGCAAAGTGCAGAATTTCAACCTTCATAGATTGAATTTTAGGTTACGATATTTAATATGCAATGTAATTAAATATTTTGGGATCTATTTAGAATGTAAGATCTTGATATTTCCAAAACTTAATTTTCAGGTCCACCCTAATATATATATATATATATATATATATATATA
>CABFPE010000024.1:2188709-2223468 GCA_900660155.1 Hofstenia miamia
ATAATGGCAGCACAGGAGCAAGCAATAAGAACAAACTGGGTGAAGAAGCATATAGACAGATGAGTAGAAGCAGGGCCCACTGAATATACACGGCCATGGCATTAGCAGCAAGTCTGTTAAAAAGGAGGCCCAAACAATTTAACGTGTTAATAATGAAATTCATGAAAAATAACCAAGAACAACATAAAATAACAATAACATCTAAAATACATTTATAATGTTAACAAAAAAACACACTGAATTATTTACTATAATACTTAACTGTTTTACAAATGATTTTCGAGTAACATTCCTACATGATTTTCGAAAATTGTTGAAACAAATGTTAATTGATATTCTAAATAAAATATCTTTACAGTGAAGCTCATCTTGAGGACAAAAGAAAGGATGTATTTTACAATGTTTTTGCAATGCCATACGAACACTTTTAGCAAAGTTAAACTGATTGTCTATTTCCAAAAAGGTATCAAAGCTTGGGAGTAAAATTTGAAAAACTTCAAAGACAGAAATAAGTAATGGTTGACTGGGAGTCGTAAGACCACCTCTATCAACAATATTAAAGTAAGTATATAATGATGGACTTTCGTGGTAAATAGTACTTTCTAGAATAGCTTTGCAATCACAACAATAAGGAAGTTTTGCTTGTATGTAACCAGCTACATATGCAAGGACTTCTTTTTCATTAGATGTCAGATAACCAGAAATGCAAATGTCGATGTCATTCAAAACACTTGGACGGGTAATACAATGTCGCATAAATTCATAATTTAAATGATTTAGAGCACTAAGAACCTTAATAATTTTCTCAGATTTTTCAATGTTTTCATAGGAAATTAAAAATTTTCCACCAGACATCTGTCTATATTCTCCATAACGACTATTGAATTAAATAGTTGTCAGTGAGCCTCCTTTCAATTTAGAATGCTGCCAATGCCACGGCCGTGTATATTCAGTGGGCCCTGATATATATATATATATATATATATATATATAATNTTACCATTCATTAGTAATAATATTTTTTAAATGGTTTCAATAGCAATCTGCCATTATGCATTTCATTAGTTTGGTTAGCTCAAGTAAGGTCAATAAAATAATAGATGTATTTAAACTTACTCAAAATTTATATTTTGACTTGCGTAAATCATGTAAATGTGCATATGTATATTTTGATTATTCAACTAAATTTTTTCATTTGCCAAAAATGAAACTTAATAACAAATTTTAATATTTAAGGAATATTTTGTTTTTTAAAGCACTTCTATTCATAACTTTTAGAAAAATTCTATAATTTAGTCGTTTTTTGCCTATTAAAATAGAAACTTTTCTTACTTTGAGGAATTCGATAGCGAAAGGCGCGTTTACATTTGTGCGTCAAGAGGAAAGTTGAACACAAAATAGATCGAAAATATATTCCGTTCTTCTCCGTGCGTTTTCGCTGTCAATTTTGTGGGGTGTTTACATTAGGAATCTATTGAAATTGTCAAATGAAATCAACATGAGGAATAGATGTAAATGCGACCATGCGCTATTGAAATCGTCAAATGAAATCAACATGAGGAACAGGTGTAAACGCGTCCATGCGCTATTGAATTCGCTTGACGAATTCCTCAAGTTGAACCAGTGTAAACGGGGCTTAACATTACTAATATTTATTTACCCGCCAAATCAACATCATTATTATGCGTTATTTTGCATCAAGCAGTGCATGCTGTTAGATTTATATAAGAAACGTGGGAGCGGGCATAATTTTAGACTATTTTATTTTAGCGGCTGAAACAGTTAGTAGCATTAAACCAGACAAACTTATACTATGTCATGTGCACAACACGTAGCTCTGGTTGAACGTGTTTATGAGCCTGCTATTGCAGAGGGGGCTCATGAATGCTAGACAAAAGTTGTGGAATATAGGCGTTAGTTTACTAATGCTTATGGCCAATAAGAAACATAGTTTCTTAGTCAGCCTTAATAATGGCTGCATGCGGTTAAGTGAGTCATGTAGTTATTCTATTAAGGTCACGTATCTTAAAAAATATTTCTCATTGCAACTTGAGCTGAAATAACTAAGTATATAAAATAGATATAAGATCATATTTCATTTGAAAGTTTGATAGTATTAACTAGTGTTCCTATTACTACCATAAAGTGTTAAGAAATCGATCAATGACGACTTGTTATATAGCTTGTTTAAAAATATATTAAAAATTTTCATTGATTCTTTTAAAGTTTGAATAAATAGTAATGGGACTTCCCCATCCCATGTATATATGGGCCACTTTTGCATAATCCCAGCTATGAGATTTAAATTTAAGTGTGTNGTTTTCGCTGTCAATTTTGTGGGGTGTTTACATTAGGAATCTATTGAAATTGTCAAATGAAATCAACATGAGGAATAGATGTAAATGCGACCATGCGCTATTGAAATCGTCAAATGAAATCAACATGAGGAACAGGTGTAAACGCGTCCATGCGCTATTGAATTCGCTTGACGAATTCCTCAAGTTGAACCAGTGTAAACGGGGCTTAACATTACTAATATTTATTTACCCGCCAAATCAACATCATTATTATGCGTTATTTTGCATCAAGCAGTGCATGCTGTTAGATTTATATAAGAAACGTGGGAGCGGGCATAATTTTAGACTATTTTATTTTAGCGGCTGAAACAGTTAGTAGCATTAAACCAGACAAACTTATACTATGTCATGTGCACAACACGTAGCTCTGGTTGAACGTGTTTATGAGCCTGCTATTGCAGAGGGGGCTCATGAATGCTAGACAAAAGTTGTGGAATATAGGCGTTAGTTTACTAATGCTTATGGCCAATAAGAAACATAGTTTCTTAGTCAGCCTTAATAATGGCTGCATGCGGTTAAGTGAGTCATGTAGTTATTCTATTAAGGTCACGTATCTTAAAAAATATTTCTCATTGCAACTTGAGCTGAAATAACTAAGTATATAAAATAGATATAAGATCATATTTCATTTGAAAGTTTGATAGTATTAACTAGTGTTCCTATTACTACCATAAAGTGTTAAGAAATCGATCAATGACGACTTGTTATATAGCTTGTTTAAAAATATATTAAAAATTTTCATTGATTCTTTTAAAGTTTGAATAAATAGTAATGGGACTTCCCCATCCCATGTATATATGGGCCACTTTTGCATAATCCCAGCTATGAGATTTAAATTTAAGTGTGTTATTTTTTTATTTTTAGTATGCCTCCAAAAAAGAAATTTAAGTATGATGACAGTTATATTACATATGGTTTTACATTTCTGAATAGCCAGGGATAAACCACAGTGTGTTATATGTATGCAAGTTCTGGCTCCCAGCGTTTTAAAGCCAGCAAAGTTAAGACGACATCTTGGATAGTAAACATACCAGCTTTGCAAATAAAGATGAAGCATTTTTTTGATGTAATATAAGCAATTTTTGTAATTTATCTTTTATTGTTTTTGAAATATACATGTATTTTTAAGGGTCCGCGACTTTTATAAAATTTTTAGTAGGCCCGTCAACCCAATTTCTTTATAAAAGGTTGGGAAACACTGACATAGAGTAAAATGAATTTTTGGTTCTTTGGTTTCTCTTTAGATTTTGATATCTTTTACTGATAGTTTTGCAAGATAGTATTTACTATTTAAATTCATTGGTGATCATTCCATTTAATCACGGCCTTGGAATTCCAGCAATTAATAACATAGAGTTTTCCGCTTTTACCCAATCGCAGATCATTTATTATTTTTTGAATTTCAGCGTAAAAAAATTGACTTATATTCATTTGTGATATTTATCCCACCTGCCACCAACTTCTTGCATAGGATCAGATTACACTGATAAGATTTTTTTTGTTTTTTCCATCATCGCTGCGGTATAAAAGAAAGACCACATTTGCTCCATCATTTTATCATTTTCTTTCATTTTGTTTTTTCTTCAGATGCTTTGACGTTTGAAACAAAATTGACTTTGTGTTATATTCCTTTTCTTAGTCACAATTAGGTTATCAACCACTGAAAGTTTTCCTGATTAAAACTTTCTGTGGCAGTATTATAAGCATTGCGAATTTGTGCGTTGCTTTCGTGGAAACTGCCCTTAGACATAAGAATTGAATAGTATTTAAGGCGTGTTTTCTATTTCTACAATATTTGAGAAACATGATATTTATAGTGAAATTGGCATTAATGCTCAAAGATGCATTTTTCACTGTAATTACACAATTTTAGCTAATTCTTGAGCAATCTCTTTGTAAGCGCATTCCTCAAGCATGGTCTTATTTACCTTAAAATCGCAATGGAATACATGTATAATTTAAGTAATTTAAATGAATAAATTTGAGATTTTTACCTTGATTCAAAGAAATTTAAAATCATAAATTTGATGGCCATCCTTGTGTTTTTAAATTGTGTTTAGATTCGTTCCTTCAGCACTTAGTTTGGCCATTCACGAACTAGACGATAAGCATGTAGGTTGCTTTAATTTCCGCACTCGTGATGGGCTCTTACGATGCTTTGCTAACATTGAAAGTTTGAGAATATGTTTGGCAGCCCAAGTTTGTCTTGTCGCGTCACTTCACTCAGCTATTGATTTAAGCAATAATTGCTTTTCGGAAAAATTCAATTCACCCACATCTCAAAATGAACTGTATGTACTGTGTACCTTGTATGATCAGTTGTTAAGCTTATAAACATTGTATCTTTATAAATGAATGTATTCAAAATGCAGCCTGCATCTAAATTTATTACATTTCTGATTTGATGTTATATATTATATTAAATTTTGCAAAGAATTCTCATACATTAGTAAACATGTTTGCATACATTTATACGGCTTTACAGGCAGTATTTTTACAGGCTGCAAATATAAAAAGAATTTAGTTACTGCGGAAAAAACGTGTTGACGGTCGGTTTTTGTCATTGCTCCTCACTGCAATTCGAATTCTACGACCACTAGTTTTTAAAGAAAACAAGATTTTTGGACTATAAAGGAAAATTCACTTTAAGTCACGATAGGATTGTTGGAACGCAAAATGCAAACGATCAGAAGGAACTCATGATGATGATAAAGACGGCCGTATCAGAAATGATTGATTCTATTTCAACTGAGTTTGCGACACTGAATAAACGCGTCACCTCAATGGATTCAGTGATTACGGAAATGAATACAAGACACTGTGAAGAAGTAGCAAGAAACACCCGAATGATAAATATGCTAAGTGCGAAAATCAGAGCAATTGAAGAAGAGAATTCCGCGCTGAGATACAAGAACCGCAGAATGAAGGAGATGTTAGATGGTCATCAAAAGTTTCTAGAACGTGTAGACGCGAAGACGCTCGCTTCTAACTTGATTATTACTGGTGTCAGTGAGAAAGAATCTATGATGAATAAGAGGGACGATGAAGGAAAAGTCGCTGACATTTTTTGTATAATGGGAGTTGATGCGTCATGTCTGGAAAGTACTTGAAGGATTGGTAAAGAATCTGATCGACCTCGTCCTATTCTCGCTAAGCTTCATTCAGGCATACGGTGCAAAAATACTTTGTCTAAGCGGCCTGTGCTTAAAAAATCTCTCGCAGCATTCGATAAGATTTTCGTCAAACCGGATATCCACCCGGCAATCCGTAAGGAAGAAACCCGTTGCGGAATATTGTGGAGATGGAGAAGAATGCAGAAAACGATGGCATTGAGATTGAGTATGATTGGAAGAATCGCGTCGTTAAGAGAGATGGAGCGGTTATCGACATCTACTCCCTGTATTTTTAGATCTCGCACGTGCTCCAGAACATGTACATAAAAATAGTCGTCCTTGTCTTAGTATCTTATTTTGGAACGTTAATGGTATCGAAAATAAAATCAAGTGTTCTTCAGTATTAAATATTTCAATAGACAACAATATTGTGATAATGTGTGAAACTAAATCTAGAAATTTCCATATCCCCAGTATTAATTTGTATAATTTTTCATTTAGGCCCAAACACACAGGTGGTGTAGGGATTGCTGTCGAATATTGGTTTGATCTCACACGTATTGAAAGTAAGCAATCAAAAGTTCGAAGAGTTGTGGATTGAGTTCGCCCTTTTTCTTGGTATTTCCTTTGGCGTCTGTTACATACCACCGCAAGAGTCCCCGCACTTTCACGAGTCAATGTTAACCAGCCTCATTTCCAGCCTATCTGAGTGTTCTTTGTCCTGTCACAAATGCATACTGTGTGGAGATCTATAAATGGAAAGATATTCCGATCTTAATGTAAAGCTGCACTCTCACCTACAAATCACAACAAATCCGGACACCAAAGTGAATCAAAGAGGAAAAATGATAATAGACATGTGTTCAGACACCCATACTGCAATTGTGAACAACTTCATGGAATTCACAGGAGGCTTGACCTACAGGCAGAAAGAGAAATGGTTATCGTCTATTGATGTGTGCATATTATCTCCTCCACTGAACCAAATCAAAACTTTTCGAGTGCATCAAGACCTCTCACTTCCTTTCAACCATGCCCCCTCATGCTGCAGATAGACTGTGGAAAAATCTCATCGAAATCGCTAGCCTCCATGCTCAAGCATTGTAATTCTCTAGGCAATAGTGAACACTGCACTAACGTCAAGAAATCTTCCCAACTGCGGTTGATCAACCCTGATCTACTTGAGTTTGATTATCCCACCAGATGTACACCAGATCACGCCATCCGCAGAAGTGAAATTGATTTTGAATAATGTGTTGGCTAGTATAAGCAGAGCTTCAAGGGAGTCGCAGGCGATGTTAGGGAATGGCAGAAGTCGCAGGGATACCCCAATGAACTGTTGGAATTGATTGCTCCAATCAAACTACCACATACCACAAGCTAATATGGAAATCTATCATTTGGAGAGGTACCATGGAATGGAGTAGTCACAATCATGAGAACGTCCCACGGATATGGAGCTCCATGACCATTGCACCAGATTGTACAATTCCCATGAGAACCTCCTAAAACCTACAACAGATGACTTGCCATACATTCCAGCTTTAGAAGATAATATAATGATAACAGAAGTAAGAGAAATAACTGACTCATTAAAACACAAAGCTGCCAGTGAAGATAGTGTGTACCCGGGGTTATTATGGATCCTCAGTATGTCATGGCTGTACTTTCTGGTAAACCTGTTCAACATAATATTCGTCTTGAATACCTTTCCAGCATCGTGGGAGTCGTATAGGATTACAATGTTATTTAAGAAAGGGAATCCGCTTGATTGCAATAAATACCGCGGTATAAACATGTGTAGGTGTCTTCACTAAAGTGTATGAAACTATTCTTGCGAGACGATTGTCAATGTAGTATAGCGTGTGTTCGGAGCAAACAGGCGCACAGAAACAGAAAGGATGTCTCAAGCAAATCTGCACACTTCGCCTACTCATTGACCATGCAAGGAAATCAAATAAGGCTTTATTTCTTTTGTATATAGATTTCTCCAAGGCCTACGATAAAGTTCCTCGGACGAAACTATTCAATCTATTGCGATCCATTGAATGTGGACCAAGAATGTTATTGGCTCTTTTCCGAATTTACAAATCTACGAAGTTCGTCTTAGGGACAACGAGTGTCGATGCCACACAACACAAGGTTTGAAACAAGGGTCCCCCACATCGTGCATCCTTTTTGTGTTCTATGTAGATGCTCTAATTCGTCGTCTTCGTTTTCTATGTGTTCTCGAAGACTCACTCCCATCTCATTCCCTTCTCATGATGGATGATACGGGCCTTCTTGCTCGTTAATTCCAGGTGCTGTTGAAAACATTGAAAGTTGTTGTTGAGTACTGTGAGAAATGTGGGACGTCTATCTATTGTGCTAAAACAAAACTCATGCTGATAAATGCATCGCAGGTCCATGACAGAGCATTGATTCCCGTAGATCAAATCAACGTCACCTACTCATCATCCTATACATACCTTGGTGTTATTTTCAGTGATACAGGACGAAAAATTTCCAATGTGTCACAGCACATTGAATGTACCAAGGAAAATGTAGTCAAATATGCTGCTTTCACAAATGAGAATCCGGACATGCCGTTCACAATGAATAAAATGGGAGCCGACTCGGCCATATTGTTGTCTGTATTGTACAGTTGCGAATCTTGGTTATCGGGTGCATGCCACAAGAATGCGGAAAGTGTATATAGTAAAGCTAATGTTATCCGTCAAATCATCTGTTCCCTGCTTGTGGAATGGAATTCCCCTCATGCCACACGCGTATTGCCACAAGACAACGCAACTGGTGGATGGACCAGATTCAACGCCCAATCGTCCATGCTCCACTCCTATTTTCACAGTTATATCGAACCGTCGAGTTTCCAGGATCTGTGTTTCTTGACAATGTAGTCTTAGGAGAAATTCCAGTGTCAGACAATTTCAAGGAAAGCATATCAAACTCAGATAAATAAAAAATTATTACATACGCTCAATTCAACCAGTCTGTGAGACAGCCCAGTTTCTACAACGACAAATTGGTTCAAGAGTATGCTAGAATCAGCACCACAAGAATGCGTCGTCCGTCGCATCGATTACGAGTTGAAACATGTCAATGGTCGAGGTTGGAGAGGCAGGAATGATTGGGCACCTGCGACAACTCGTCTGTCCAGGATGAATTCCAAGCCATTTTCCGTTGCCCTGAAGACCCAACTAGTTACCCAACGTTTGCGTAATTCCACCTCTAACCTCGGATCCCTTTTCGATTATTTTTCCTCCTTTGTCAGTACAGCAGCTATTCACAATGTCCTATAAGCCCTTGATGCATAATTTCTAATTAGTGCAACACATTATGGACCGTTAGATCTTACCTTTGTAAATTACATATATATTTACATAATTTTTGTTCTGGAGATGCGTGCGTTGTAATTTTAATGGTCAATAAACATATATCTATCTAGTCTTTCATAAACCATTTAAATATAATAGTCGCCTTTTGATCTTGGGGTTTAATTTTCTTAGTGATAGTAAACAGTTAGTGACTTATATTTCTCTCAATTACATATTAACCTTTTAAATTAATGTAAATACTGTAACTAGTGTAGCTAGTGTACGTAACTTTAGGGTAAAAGTGAATCCAATCCTAGGTGCATGCAGTACTATGCAAAATTCATAGGAAAGTAAGCCGTAGTGAAGAAATAACTACAGCACGTAACAGGCCTTTACCGGCCGCAGGCCGGCAGGTTCAGACCGCCAAAATCTGCCGGACTATTCAACACTGTTCTATATCACACGTTCTTATTTCAATTTTTCTAATGCAGAGTTTTTTTGCATTACCGTTAGAAGATACCAAAAATAGTTATATATAGTATTAGAAATTACATGAATGAATGGATTCAATATAGAATAAATTGAATTTTTGCAGAGTGGGTACAAAATACAATTCGTTTATTTCAAAGATCTTAATGGTTGCCTCTAGCACTGCGCAAATATAACCAGTGAGATTCCTTTTATTTAAAACACCAATCAACTTGTCCTTATTTTGCTTTTCAACGTCTTAACCCCACAGCGTATGATCAAATTTTCAACAATAAATTTATAGAATACATATATAATATGTACATCATATCATTATTTTTTGAAAACGGACAAAATCAAATATGAATTTCGGTTAATAACATTCCGAATTTTACAATTCCTTGATCCATTTAGCTTAAGACATGTTACTTGATTCACCTCGTTTGAAAAGCTTAGAAATAGCTGATCCATTTAAACCTCTGAGAGGCATATAAATTATTATTTATCTAATGATATCAATGTCATTCGATGCAGGTAAAGCGTGTCTTTTTACTTGATGACTATACATTTCATTTTTACAATAAACTTTAGCCCAGTGCGCACTGATCGCGACAGTCCTCCACTCACAGATGTCCGTTCCTCACGATTTTCTGATCCTACTCTTAAGCCTGGTAGACTTGCTGAATCGTTTGTCTCACTTCAGTTAGAACGGGTATGGTGTTTCTTTTACACCAATTTTGAAAAATTTGATTTTCAGATCATAGTTTTTTTATTTTGTCATTTCAATTTAAGTTTTAATAATTATATTTTGAATTTCACTCAATGGTTAGAGATGTGCGGGGGGTTAGCTTCCTGAATCCGCACAGCATGAATCACTGCTAAACAATAGCCGGACCACAAAATATAACGGCATTGCATTACACTGCATTTAAACTATAACTGTCATTGACATCGTCTATTGAGAATTCTGACAGATACATAAGACGAAACTCAAATGGGTTCGTTGTTGCTACTGCAATCAAAGCCCCAACGAAAATACCTCTGCCTATTGCATCTTCCAAATTTAATGGGAAACTAAAGATGAGTTTTTACTACAAAATTGCATCATTAGTTTACAAAAATATTCATGAAAAACACTGCGATTTTTATAGTTTTAGCAAGTAATTCAACTTTATTTTACTATTAAATATAAATGAAGTAACTTCTTGCAATGTTACAATTTTTTGCCACAATATAAGCTTTTTACATGATTTCACAAATAAATCCACACCGTGCACACCTATGCCTTTGTTACTTCCTAATCTAAAATCTGTTATTTGAAGTTAAGTTTTTTCTGTTTTTTTATGTTTTCATACATGATATGTTATCGACATGACATAAAATGTTTTACTATAAAATGTGGAGTTTCCTTTAGACACCCTTGCGAGATGAAATGCTGAATGAATTTCTAATAAAACAAAAGAACAACACAATGCTTATGAAAAATCCAAAAGAAGTTGAAAAAACAAATATATATATATATATATATATATATATATATATATGCTTTCCTTATTAAAAATATTCAAAACTACATACTGATATTGCTATTTATATCTAATTATATTGTTCAAGTTTTTAAAAGATAGTTTGCGGACTATGTTTTTGAATTATCTATTCTACAACAGTGCATGTAATGTTATTTAGGTCGTTGATTTTAAACTATCTCTCAAATTGTTTACAAGCAATGGGTAATCATTCATTACGAAGTCAGATAATTTCTCGAATCTCTAGTTTGCTTTCTTTACTAAATGAATATCCTCAATTAAGAGAGCATTACTTTACAATTGGGAAACCCTTTGAAAAGAAGGAAGCGGATGATAATATCACACCAAATAAGCTTAAAGATCCCAGGTAAATAAAGCTTAATGCCGCTGATGGATTTGCATTTAAAGTGACAATTTTAGGTCATTCAAATTGAGACCTCGTAGAATTTTATCCAAAAATGGGAAGGAATTTTTGAATTTGTGGTTCATTCCTCATCCAATGGAAATTTTGAACATGTTTAAGGACTTTTCCCACGAAGTAACATTTTAAATAATCTATATCAATGTTAATATAATAATTTGTAATCCTAATTAGTTGTTATTCTTACAGAACTAAAATTTTATATTTGCACAGGATTGTTCAACATGTAGGGAGGCTTGCAGTGGTCGAAACCTAAATTCACTAATTTCCTCTAAGAAATTGACATTAATTCATGTTTAGGAAGAGCATGAACATTTAACTACTCTTTGCAATATTGTATCCTGTTTGCACGACATCTGCTATTTTGTTGGTGCTCACGCTCTGTGTGGAAGCGCTTATGCACGTCTAGGCTCTCAAAAATCTCAATTTGTATCAGCTGCTTGGGGTGGGGTAGAAGGGATTGGTTAGTATTTCATCTTTCAATTTCAATTAACGTACTGTTTTTCTTCGAATACCAAAGTCTAATGCAATTGCATATTTTAATATTCAGATATATTTTACTTTATATTAACACCACAGTAATTTCTTTCATTTTTGATGAAACATAACAAGCAATACGAACTAATCAGAAATTGTCGCGGTCTTCCAAGTTCGGATAGGCTCGTTTTTTTAACAATGTCAGTGCTTTTTTCCACTATTTCCAAAAATTCAAAATATTTCTTGTATCTAATTAGCAGTAGGAAAATATTTTGTTTTCAATGGGCATTTATTATTAAATTTATCATTCCATGTACAATAATCTTTCATGGTTTTAAAATTAGTGATGTTACATTTAGGATTGTTTATTTGTTTTTTATATATTTTACTTTGCAGTTTGCTATGATATTACCATTTACCAAATGTATTTGTTACAAGAATAATTTATTAAACAGACCTTGCATTTGAAATTGTCAGAAATCTCATAAAACTGAAGCCGTTTGGGAGCATTTTCGATTTATTTAAATGCATCTAAATTGCTGTAATTTTCCAATATTGGAAGGTATTGGAATTCAAATGTAATAATATCGCGCTTCTACCTCATTCAAATCCAGTTGGAAATGGGCATTCTAGCATGAGGTCTTCAGATTTTATTTGAGATGATTTAGGCACAGAATTGCTTGAGTTGCAAAATCAATTGGAAAACTTGCCCAATCCAAGCGATGCTGAGTCCGTTGTTACATTTTTACAAAGCAAAAGAAGAGTGATGCTGCTGGAGTTTGAAACTGTTGTTCGCTATCAGATTTCATCTCAACTCATTCACAATGACCATATCAAAGCCCATAAAGTTCGTTATATATATATATATATATAGAGAGAGAGAGAGAGAGAGAGAGAGAATTTTTGCACTGTTTTGAAATGTTCTTCAATTTATAGTAATTATTTTATTTGAATTCTTGCTTGAGGAAGTCCATTTCTCTTAAAACCTCAGGCGAACATTTTAATTTTGGTTTTTTCTTAAATATGGTTTTCAGTCATTTTATAGCCTAAATTAATTAACAATAATTAGACACTAACAAATTGTATGAATCATGGACTCCGAAATCTCATTAAATTCAATGCGCGATCTTCAACCTTGGGGAATTTGCAAATTCCATCTTCTCTATTATTCTTCAATGAATTAGCCGAGCGTGTGCTCCCCTGGCATTCATTTCAATCTAGGTATTGCATGAATTTGTAAGGAACTTCAATCACATTATTTAGCTTTGGCATGTTCGCTTCGTCTCTTGAGTCAACCTCGACTATCGAACAAAGCGTCGTCAAATGCTTCGCTGGACTTCGTGAAAATGAGAGGTTATTATTTAGATAGGAAAATTTTTATAAAGTACTTGTTCTGAATCTATAAACATAAAAGACCATTATTGGAATTCCTCTTTCAGAATTTTTTGTGTTTTGAACAAAATGTTAGACAGGAAAATATTTCTCTATTGAACAAATGAGATATACTCATTTAAATTTTTTTATGTCAGAGTTAGAAAGCGATTGTATTTTTATGTCTTCACCAAGGAAATCACATTTTCATTGGCATCAGTTTGTCTTTTTTTTCAAAGTTACAGGCCGTTATTTGATCATTAACAAACGCTTACTTTTTCTTAGGCACGAATAAATTGTTTTCTATTGCTTTTTAAATCATTTCCAATTGCCTCTTCAATGGCGATGTCACAATTTTCTGTATTAACTAATTTTTTTAGTGGTATTTTACTACCTAATTTCCAAATTGTCCACCAAATGCTAGTTTACACCAATAGGATTTATTTTTCACAAATTGCCGAAAATATGTAAATTAGTCAAATGATCTTTACATGATTAGAAATTTAAGACACAATTGTTCGTTTCAAACTAGTCATTGAGGAGGTTAATTTCGATTTCATTATATTTGCAAGAAATACTTTTGCTTCTATGCTATTTGAAAAATTCCGAAGTTGTTGCAAGGTATCTTTAGACAATTAGCAAATGGAGAAATTCTAAGCATGGCTTTACAACTGGAGGATATGTTGCAATGTGGAGATTTTAACTTTGATTTGTCTGAAGAAACCACTGTCTCAGAAAACAACGAAGAGCATAGCGAAAAGGAGCATCGCTATTCAATTAGTTAGTTTCCCTGCATGCTTTTACTTAAATACTTAAGTACTAAATTTAGAACAATTATGAGCATTGAATGAAAATATTTAGAAAACAGTTAATAAATTATTCTGCAGTTTCTGTTCTATTTGGAAATTTTTGCGTCATACACATTTTCTCTTGTTTTAGCATCATTTTCTTCTTCTATTTCAAAAACAACGGAACCTTTGAACGCCTATAAATCAATGGAATCCTATCTCCTGCTTTTTAAGATTTTGGCTTTATTGAGGGAGCACTGGGGTTTGAATCAGTTTGGATTTCGCCACTTTAACGACATGAAGACATTTAAAATGTTTAAGTATTTTTGGCTCTTATATTCAAAACCTTTTTGTTCCTAGGGATGCCTTTCAAAAACAAATTCACTATCCATCTTTGAGAGTCCTGGCAAGAAAATATGGTGTGTTAAGCGACTACTCTCTTGCTGTAACTGACGAATTGAATTTCGCACTACCTAAAGGTGCTACAGAAGTTGAGCTAATGCTAAAAATGGTATAATTTTGATAAAATATTTGGTAATTTCATTCTTTATTCTTTGTTGAAATGTAATTTTTCTTTCGATTCTTCAATTATTTGTTTTTGTAGGAATTATCCTCAATACCGAATAGTCGCTAAACTTCCTGATTTATCCTTGCCTACCACGCTCACTAAATACATCTTTGGAGTCAAACTTCTTATGCCATCATACAAAGATTATAAATTGCAATTTGCTATATCTTTATTGAATTAAATTTCCTAAAACCTGTCATACAATCTGTATTTTAAACTTTAGTTTAAGAACTATTCCTCCAACTTTATTTATAGGTGATTCGTCTGATAGATTCATTGGAATGCAGAATGATAGAGTCAGTTCGTAAAAAGCTCCGTACAATGCATGCTGCACTTCTTAGTGAAAAAGCGCGTGAAGAAGGGGCCTTGCCTACTGATCTTTGGAAAAAGCCCGTATGTATCGTTTTGCTAAACTATTTTTGGTCATATGTAAATGATTTTATACGTGAAATATGTTATTAAATGTATATTTTCGAGTTTTATGTAATTTTGTTTTTAATTTGGCACCTGCATGTTACTTCCGTTAGTAGCATTAATTCAAAGATTCTATAGATAATAATGTTCAAGTGTCACTTGTTTACTTATTATTTAAAATATGTTATTTGGCATGCCTTGCATATGCAGGAGTCTTTCCTAAACATTTGTAATTGTTTTTTTAGAGTTTTCTAGCTTTAATTTTTATTAATTACAAGATATATAGAATATTATTTTTCAATCATGAAAATCAGGAATTGTTTATTTTAATTAATTAAATTGTTATTGCTGGATTTCTTCCTTTCAGAAAACTTTTTTTGCCAAAAATTCAAAAACTAATAGAAGAAATAACTAGGCTATTGCTGAGCAATTTTCAATTTTGCGCCCACATATTGCTGAAGATTTCGCAGAAAAGTTTTTGAAACATTCTACTTTGAAGGATGGCAATTTTGTGATAAATAAAGTAAGTATTTTTGTGTTTGTTTTTCTGAATAGCTCTGTCTTGAAAAGAGATTGATTGCTTTTGTTAGACACTTTTGTCATTTTTCTGAAATTTGTCAATACGCCGACTTAATAGTTCAATTTGCTTCAATATTGAACGAAGTTATTATGACTTTGTAAGATTGACCTTTTTTGTTTTACAGAATCTTGATCATATAATGTCAATAAATTCTTATTTATAAAGGTCTCCAGAAAAATATACTACCCAAACCGCATGAGGTATGTTTGAAGTCACTAGTGAGGAAGCTTGGAGAATATATGAAACTATTGTGTGAATGGAAAGATATAAAATCCAGTAGCAAAAATGATGTAATGGTGAAAAAAATATAAAATGGAGTACTGTATTGGCTTTTAGATAAAGGATTATTGTGGCAAATTACTAGAAAACTGTACGATTGATTGTAGGAAATGACATCGTGCAAAGAGATTTGAGATAGTGAAACCGTTTGAAGAATGTATGGCAATTAGGAAACCACCATGGCAGTTTAAAGTCTGTCAGACCGTGACACAGCAAAATAGACTGAAGAAAGGGAAATCAAAGAAACAGGGATGTAATCATCCAACCAAGTTTCTTTTAAGCAGCGAGTTGTTGGTGATTCACAGAGTGTAGCAAGGAATTGAGAAAGACATATGCTGCGTGGGATACTGTACAAGCTTTGACACTTACCAGAAATAGTAGAAATAGATCAGGATCCTAGTCAATTTTGAATTTGCCCTGATATTGAGATTGATTAATATGAGTTTTTATAGTGGAGATGCAAAAATGGATTTATAGACTAGAGTTTTGACCAGCAGCCTTTAAATGTTCCCTTCAATCTTGAAGTATTTTGAAAAGTGATCGTTAGAAGTAAGTTTGATTTCAGAATCTTCGAAGACTGGAAGAGAGTCATCATTAGCGAACAGTTCGCTATTTTCAGAGGATTGATCTTGATCTCAGCATTAAATTTTAGAAGATATCGTATTGCATATTTAAGATGGCAATTATTCATGTAGAAATTGGAATTGAAGAAAATGTAAATCCAAAAATCTAGGTTAAAGTAATTATAGTAACAATTGATATTTTATTCGTAACAATAAAATTATTTTTACAATATTTGTTTTCTCGTAATTTATATATAGTATTTCTGCTCGTTTTTTCCCCATTTGCGCGAATTTTTCCATTTTCACATATTCCTTTCCCTTTTTTGAAATACTTTTTCCCCAGAGAACATCGTTCTCCCCCAACCCCATCGTTTTTTCCTAAACTAAATATGCTTTTTCTAACATGAACATATTATAATACAGTATAAAAGGGATTTTTAAAACATATAAAAAACGATGTAGTTTGAGAAAAAAGTATTTCAGAAAAGGGAAAGAAATATGTGAAAATGGGACAAAATTCGAGCAAAAGCGGAAAACGAGTAGAAATATTATATACATATATGGGGTGCAGTAGAAAGTTTTGTCCTATTTATATATAGCTATTTATAGCTATTGACAAATCACGTTAAATAAAAATTTGCTGTTTATGAAAACTGACTCGTGCTTATAGAATGGATGTTGATAGAAAATTGTTACGAATTATAATGTTTTTTTGCTGGTTAAGAAAACTGAATGGTGCAGAAATTGCACAAAAAATTAATCAAGCATTTAATGAAGCTGTGGTGGAAGGAAGAATAACTAACGAAACAGTTGTAAATGAAAGAACATGTCAAAGATGGATAAGGAAGTTCAATGACGAAGTGTTGATATTGATGAAGAAATTAAAGCTTATATTCAAGAATTTCCACGTGCAACTGCAGAAGAAATTGGTTTTGCTATGAACGTTTCAGACTCAACGGTAAGACACCATATGAAGAAAATGGGCATGAAGTATGTTTGTTGTAAATGGGTGCCCCATGAGCTTTCAGATGAAAATAAAGAAACCCGTTTACGGATATGCAACGAAACACAGTGCTGTCATTTACGCTTTTCAAATCCGACAAAACTTTCCGCTACTATATATATATATATATATATATAAGATAAGCTGAGTACACTTTTTTTATACATAGATTCGTTATGTATTTTTTCAAAAATTTATAGATTTGCTTTGTACAAAAAATATATTTATATATACGCTTTGTACCTGTTTTTTTAAAAAAAGTTTTTTTTAATTTTTAATCTAGTACACTTAATATTACTTGAAAATGCGTATAATTTTTATATTCCTCATCGGTATATACTGTTAGATGTTGGCGCATGCTAACAATATTTTTATTACAAACATAAGAAAATCTTTTTTTAGATGGCTTGTGGCGATCAGTGACTTTTCTTTGGCTCATTTCCACAACATCTAGTTCAATATTAAGATCAACAGAACTTATATCACAAAATTTATCATTCTCAGTCATTCTAAAAAAATATAGAATAATAGTACAAAACGAATATATAAATATATTTTTTGAAAAAATTCCTAAAATTTGACCTATTTATTAGAAGTTGCTCAAATTCTTGTATCTAGACCTTTATGCAGATCTGATAGCACACTAATACTAAAAAAATAATTCGATCAATTTTTTAAAAAATGCGGAGCAGGATTCGCTCTGTACTATGGGAAAAACTGGGCCAGATACGCTTTGTACGCAAAAATCTCGATTCCCATAGTACAGAAAGTATCTTATGAATATATATATATATATATATATATAAACGGATGTAAATATATCGTGTGAGCATTTCATGAGAAGATAGGTATGAATTTGCTGTGATATCCATGTTTAATTACATGGATGAGTCTCTATGAATGTTTTGCGAATTCGAAATAGACCTTAATTTTAACAAATACATATCCTTATTAAGCTATATTATTCATATTTTCAATTGTTTTTATGTTCTTACAACAATTATTAAAATTATATTATTGCTTTGAAAAATTTTGTTGACATATCTTTAATGGTTTGTAGGTTGAAATGGAAAATCTCGTTGCAAATCTTGGCAATCAAATAATGGAGCGTGAGCGAATGAATTACGAGTCATATTCTATGTTTTACGAACCCATGCTGCGTGCAAACCATAAACTTCTCTGTTCCAGTGAAAATCTCAATGACTCATTATGCTATCAAATGAAGCAGTTGCTAAATGATGGTGCAGTAACTGCTCACTGTTTGTGCGCTGAGCAATCGCATGCACTCCTTCTGGAAGTCACTGCTTTGAGATCAAAAAGCAGCGAAGATGAGAAATTGTTTGAAGATCAACGCCAAAAGACGTATGCTACTGCCCAAAGTGATTTCAAATCTATGGTTGAAGATATTTTTCATGCTTCTTATAACAATACGAAACATGTGGATCAATACAGGTATGACTGTGTTTAATTTTTCTTTTGCAAATTGCGCGATGATTAAGGATACAATTAGGTTTTAATATACATTGTTCCATATTTTAGAAGCAAAATTTTGTGAAAGCTAAGGTATACGCAAGCAGATTTACCTATCAGCACATTTGTAGGCAATTTGATTTTCATTTTTTACCAAAATCCATCACATTTCTTAGTTTATTTAAAAATAATTAAGTTTCCTTTGCACACTATTTGAATTAAGGATTGTTTTCTATCCAATAAGAAACAAACACACTGCTTAAGTCATATCCAGTAAAGAATTACGTGCATTCGATAATTTGGAAAAGAAATTGGATCGATTTACAGCCTTGTTTCTATATTTTCTCATTGGGCATTTTTGCGGTATAATTCGCCACATGGTAATCACAATAGTCTTTGATGCTCTTTTCTATATCTACTCGGAATCTGAATTTAGTGCAGATTATTGGCAGATCGCATGTGATCATAATTTCCAATATCTTAGGAAGCATTTGAACATTGATTTACCAGATATACAAGGACCAGCATTATGGGTGTATTCGTTATAATGCGTTTTAGATTAATTACATGTACAGATATTTTGCTAGCCTTCGTAGTGAGTGATACAACTAAAAATTCTAAAGTAAATATGTAGGATAGTTGCGAAAAACCTGTCCTTAAGCTTTGCAATTACTAGGTCTTCTATAAAAACACTCAATTGTGTTTTTTCATAGATTTTTTGATCCAGAACCCGAAATAAAAATGCAATTATTTGCAGGCATCGATTTTTATGGTCATTACGTACTAATTATCTTAGAAATTATCAAAAGGTGCGAAACACTGCATTTAATTCACATTGGTTTAATTAAATATACATGTGGAGTTCTTGCATTTGATTCAAATTTCATCTGCTAAGGCTAATATTTATGTCTTTCAAAATGGGCTTTGGAGCTTCAGTTGCTCGATTACACTCGTTTTGGATGCTCACAAACGCAACTATTCGTTTTGGAGCATGCTCTTCTCTAATTTAGCAAAGCAGTTTCATTGTCGCTTAAAACTGAAAAGTATAATACAACTTAACAAATGAAGCTGTCATTGCGTTTGATTTCTTTCGCATTCTACACTATCTTTAGCTCAATTATTTAGAGCATGAACACGAAATCTGTAATACATTACGAATATAATATCACTTAGACCTTGGCTTCAATCACTTACAATTACAATATCGCCAAGTGTATTTTGACATTCTGATAATCATTCAGAAATGTGACTTATTTTCTTTAAATTTAATACAACTTACAGATATGGGAGTTGCTAAATCATGCGTATTTTTCATTGTTTCTGTTATCTGCGATATCCTTTCATTTTATATTTACATTCATTCCAGTCCAAATACATTATACGAGTCGCGTATGTTCGTATAAATTTTTGTAAAATAGCAGCAAACACACTTACCAATGGGGTATCTAGGAAATATGGATCATATTTATACTTTCCCAAATCGCTGTAAAATATAACTTACAGTTAATAAAATTATTAATTGGAAATCATATATGTTCAGAATGGACTTTTAATATTTATTAATAGCAGATGCAATACATGCACAATGTTTATAGTGAGTCGATGTACACAAGTTTGGTGTTTAACATTGATGTTTGCGGACAAGTTGACGTCATGCTTCTAGAGGTCATTCCATTGGCAATGTTGCTGCATAACAATATAAAATTTTCAGATCGCTTTTTTCGACTACATCACATTTTTTGTTTAATGTCGTTTATTGTGGTTCGATCGCTCATCATTTGCCGCTCCAATTTGATGATGCGGTTTTTGGCAACTTCCGATGCCTTGTAAACATTTTCAACTGAACTGAGTACTTCAGGTTCTTCAGGGTCTGAATTTTTAACACACCAATTGAGTTGGCTAGCTGGTCCTGCTTCGCATTATCAGCCTGATTTCAATCGACATTGGCAATAAATTCAATTTTATACTCACTCTTGACCTTTTTAGTAAGTTTAAGTAGCTCCCCCGGTGCAATAATAGTTTCGTAATTTTCACGACTGAAGTTGTCTAGTACTATTTTCACTGCAATGTAAACATCACACCCTATGCGGCTTTGATTCCTCGATTCAACGTTCTTCATTATAGAAAATCCACACTCTATCTCTGTGTCATGACAACCACAATAGCAAACGACTTTAATAGTGATTGCAATTTATTTTTTATTTTGTCCGTTTTGGAAAGAGAAGCAGTCTCACCTGAAAATGCGGTCTCCAGGTTACATATATAATCAGGTTGGGCAAATATACGTGGAGCATAAATTAGACAACGTCACTTTGACTGTATTGGTTAGGACTTGGTTCTACTATGCAATTTGTCACATACGATCGTCTCAAGTGATTAAATTGCACAGTTTTGTTGCGAATGCACCTCAAGCAATTACAAAAATTATTAAAATTGTAATTTTAGTGACTGTCACATAAAGATTAACTAAAAGTGACCATATTAGTTGACCGTTATGCTCTTCAATTGTATCACCAGCTTAGTAAAAGCTATTATTAGGTATTATAAACCCTAAGCATAACTAGGCAACTCAAACTCACATTTATAGAAATGAATTTTATAATTTTTCAGAATAAAAAGAATTGTCTTAAATGACTAATTTTTTATTCCAATCATCAAAAAGGTTTATATCACTTCTATTTGAATTGGATGTTTAGGCCAAGCTTAGGGTTAGGGTTAGGTTTTGCATCGCTGCTTGGTAACCTGATCTAGTCAGACCAAGTTCACTTTAGCTACCAATTCCTAACTTTGGTTCACATACAACCAAGAGTTACTCAACACCCCCCTCTATGCACATGCTCACAGAAAATGCGTTTTGTATCCTAATTTATTTAAATATAGAAACTAACTACTTAAAATACAGACTAGCATATTTAGTATTATTGCAAAATACTCATTACAATGTATTCACATACATGCATAGTAACTACCTAGTATGGTATTTTCTAGGCTAATTTTTTAACAAAATTAAGCTTATATTTGGTTTTAAATTGATCGAAGGATTTAAATTTGGTTTACTTAGCAAACTATATTATATTTCAACGATTCCTATATCCCGTTGTTCAAGTTTAATTTTAGATTAAACCTTTACGATCATTTTTCTGATCTTGTGTATGAAAGCAAAAAAGAAACTCTTGAGAAGTTTGATGAAATCAAGGAAAAGATTGATGAATCAGGTTGTTATGATGCATCTTTAATAGTATATTTGATGTGTAAGATGTTTGTTTCATGATGTTTTCTAATTTACATATGGGGTAATTTCATATGAAGACGACAAATTATATGTTTTCTCTATTATCGATTTTTTTACATTTAACATGTTGATCGAACCGATTGAGACAATGCAATTGATCGACTTAGGTCTCTATCATTTTAATTTTTTGAATAAATCCAAATTTTAAAAGTGTTCTTAATTTCAGATTGACAAATTCGTAAATTTTTTTCATATAATATGCCTTTTTAAAGCAAATGAGTACCTGTGTAATTTTTATGCTATCCACTTTGATCGACAAGCTTAAATAAAAGGGTTATATTGGACGTTTGACCTTCAATAGCAAAAAACATCATCCGTTTTTCATTTTTCGTGTAAATCACAACCTTCATGCCATATTTAATATTGGGCCTTGTATTGAATTGGAATTTGCAAGCACTTAAATAACTAAGTTTAAGAAAAATTTTCCATCTCTAATATTTTCAAATATTGTGTTTGTGGTTTATCTTTAAGCCCGGTTTTATATATTGGTCATGATTGTACGTTCAAATTGAAATCTATATTTTAATGCAATCACATTGATTTTCATAATTTTGCTTTATATTCCTTACTATATAAAACTTATTGCTACTGAGCATGTCTGAGGCAAAACCATTTGCTATATCCATCGAATAAACGCTTCCCCCGATAGCTCACTTCATGAAAATCAGTGCTTTCATAGAGTCTTTACATAGTAGAAAATTTTGAAACCGTTTTACTGATAAACAATATATATTTATGAAGGAATATTACATTAGAATTGTTTCATCAAACAGCATACAAAAATTGTTACTGTTTGTGCTGAAAATGATGTCTTCGGCTTCAACACATAAAACGATGCAGCTCATCATGTTACACTCGCTGACGAGTGTATTGAGGAATGCATTGGATATCATGAGTGATAGTAAAAAAGATCACCCAGAGTCTTTGGACGATGTTTGTAAGCAGTCGTTTTCATCACACCCTCAAAAGTAAAAGTTCTCCAGGAATGTGGTGGCCAGAGTTCTTTTGCAAGATTCGCATCGGGTTGGTTGCAGTATATGTGGTAGGGCCGTTTTGTTGGAAGTAGAAGACTTTACATTCATGATTTGAATGTTTGAAAAATAGCAGTGCAGTAATGTTCGGAGTTGATTAGAGATCAACATTCTCACAATGAATTGGACCTTCTTGAATCTCTTGAGGATTTCTGTTTAACCACAGAAAAGTGTTTTGAAAATGAACGCTTCCTTGAAGAATAAACCATGCTTTGTCAGAAAAGACATTGTTCAAGATTTAATTTCCGTGAGTAGTTACAAATGTCTTCAACTAGTAACAATAATGAAGTCGTTTTCGAAATATGCTACCTTCAGTTCTTGCACTGCAGTGACCTTTAATAAAAACTCTTAGGTCCTTTCTTTCTTCCTTGTGTGCCGGCTTGCACATAGATTTGTGTCTTCAGCAAGTTGACGCATTCATTTTGAAGGCCTCTGCATTATTTTGTGATTGATTTCATCCAAATTCGTTGGTCTCTTTCCTTTGTCCTTGACCGACACATTTTTTCTAATCTTTTTGATCAAATCACAAACAGTATCACGAAGAGGTAGCTTTATATGTGGAAATTGTTATTTGAATCTTTCTTGCACACGTATTTGTCTTCCTAACGAAAAACAACCTGACCAGAAATATCATTTCTTCTTTTGTTAGCAGTGTAAAATATGTTAGTAGTTTTCAGCAAAATCACCATTTTTATATTCGGTTTTTTCTCAGTTTAAAATTTCGATTACTACTTAGCAATGTAATAAAGAATAATTCGTCAATGAAATCATTTACAGACGATCTGTAGAAGGTATTTTTCTATATGAAATGCCTTCGATCATGTCATTTTCAACTTTTTTCTAAGCATTCAGCAAAATATTCGAGAAACACAAAAGAGTTGCAATCAGAGCATTGATGAACAGGGGTGCACAAGTTACAGGCCCCATGCACTATTACGGCATTTGATCCACTGCTTTAATTGTTGAATCTGTACTCTTTTTGTATAGTGTTTTGCATATGTAAAATTTGTTACTAGATGAAATCGAAAGAAACATTATGGCTGAACGTGAAGATCAAATGCAAATTTTACGGCAAAATGTTGTGTCACTACAAAGCAGACTCTACCAGCAATCTAACTTTCAGCAGTGGAAGCAAGGCTTACAACGAAAGCAATTTAATAAAAAGGTTTATTAATACTTTACTGAGCCTCTACTTTACTATCAATATGTAGTGTACTTTTTTCATTTTGGAAGCTACACTTTTACTTTCATACGATTTACAAAACTATCAAAATATTTTTTTCTGTAAAAGTAGAAAAAATTTTATTAATAATTATTTTAGTGAATGTTTTGTAAATTTTTAGTTTTATTTCGTAATTCCAATTCATCTGTAGACATACATTAAAATACATTAGTGTTTATATTTAAGAATTAGCTTTTTTGTTAAAATTCCATGTGAGCATATATAATTTGTTGTAGATAAAAGATCTTTCACAATCTGCGGACAAACGTAAACGTGAGAAGGTCCTACTAAAAATGATTGCACAAGAAGAATTTGAGATATTGAAGACGCAAATTGATAAATTAAAAGAAGCTCTGTCTCGAAGTGAAGCTGCAAGAGCAGATTTGCAAAAGCTCTATAATGAAGAGGTAGACATTTGTCAACATATGCGTGGAGAAAAATTAGCCTTTTTTCTTTTTAGGACCTAGATTGTCTATTTTGGCATAAAACGTTTTTATTATAGCCCAATTAAAAGTTACTAAGTATTTCATTTTGATGCAAGGTATGGTTAAGAGAAAGCTGAACTCTGGCTATTTTTTCAGATTAACAAATTTCTTCTTCTAGTTAGTCGATATGACTGAATTATTGAAAAATATCAATTTGATTTTAGTATTGATTTGAAAATTTCATATTGGCAGCATTTCATTTACAAATATGACTTTGAGAATTAAAATCTATTTTAAAGCTTGCAAGAAGTTAGTTAGGATCATTTTTTAGTTACGAGAAAAACGTGAACGTCTGCATGCGAAGGAACAGCGAGCGAAATCGGCTAAGCAGCTAGACAGACTTAAGACATCCAACATAAATTCATTGGTTAGCTTTTTGTTGTTGTATTTGAAATGTTCACCTTTTCATTGCCCTTTGATGTTGTGCAACTTTATTTTAGATTGAGCAATTGGATGAGAGTGAATTAAAGCTAAGAGACATGGCCTACAGCACTGATAAGATGCAAGCAGCTAATCAATATCTTCAACAGAAAAATGATAAGCTAATTGGGCAGTTGAAGACATCACTTAATCAAGAACGGTCGATCAAGGAAAGTGCTTTCTTGCGATTAGATGAATTACAGTCATGTATTTATGAGTCCGAAGCTCGATCGATTTCTCCAATGAAGTCACGCCCTTTAACTGCAGCATGTAGGTTTAAATAACTTTAAGTGACGCAATAGCGAATACTATATTTTTACTTTAAATTTACTATTCAGTATTTCAGTTGCCAAGTTTTGCCTTTTATTATTTATTTAAAAATTATACTAAGCGGTTTTTTTAGCAACGGTCGGAGCTCTCAGTCGCTGCAAAAGTGCTTCATCCAACGTTTCCTCTAATGTTTCAACTTCGTTGGTTCCATTCCGTAAAGTACGTGCTGGCACAGCTCATGGGCGCCGAGTTACGTCTGCTAACCAAACCAAAATGCCAAGAGCTCAAACGGTGAGATTTTGATTGCCTCTGCAGGCATCTTCAATTGCATTTTAGTTCTTAAGTTAAAATTTAGTTCGAGTACTGATTTGCGAGAAACAAAATAGCATGCACATGGAACTTAATCTCAAAATTTGAGACGTTGCAAAATTAATAACTGTTTAATTATCTAAGTTTGCGTATTCCCGTTGGTGATTCCTCTGTTACCTGTTATTCCTTCATATGCACGTATACATGTATAACTTTTTAAAGTAGATTATGAAATCTAGATGGACAAATTGAATTAATGTAATAATTTTCTGCGCTAAAAACAATTTCTTTTGTACTACCTAAGCAAATCAATTGATAATTTAGAAATGTTTGGTCTATCACAAAATAAACAAAAAATCATATTATAGAAAACACTTTTATAATTTAATACAATAGTGTTAACTTCTTAATTCCTATAACTCGAAAATATTTAATTTCTAATATTCATTTGCTTTTCTAATCAACTGAGCTACTTTCATAAATTGTATATTGTTTTATGTATTCTTTGAGAAATACACTTTTGTGACTTGCACCATAATGTTATGTTCTTTTAGGGTGAAAACGGCTTCTGAATATTTTATTTTTAAATGAAAATGTTTGTTTTTGAAAACAGCTCATTATTCAATTCAATTTCAACAGTTACAATTCAAATGTTACAATTTGTGAAGTAAATTATAAATATTTAGGCAAACAGCCGGGTGATGCTTCAGCGGTCCAGAATCGCACGGCAGTTGTTTGGCCTTGAAGATGAGCCCAGCCACCGTGAATTTATGACTCACTCGCCACAAAATTTGTTTAAATGAATATAATTTGCCATAATGTACTTGTATATTGTAAATATGTCTATTGTTTGCACATACTGTATAATTTGTTTTTTAAATATATCCATTGTTTTGTTTTCAATGCGTTTACAGCAATCTTATCATATTTTATATAAATCGGTGAGGGGCCCACGCCCGTGCAAAAATTCGTTGCAGGTGTGAGGATAATAATAATTCTTTGTTACTTTAATAATTCATTTTAGTTATATTCTTTCTTATTCATTTTTAATTGATAAGCGAAGACGATATATTTAAGTACTTGTAATTAACGAAGCAATTCTTTGACTGGGAAGATAATTCTTTTTTGAAGTAGTTTTAAAATTATTAATCTTTTTTTAGGCAATTAAAAACTGTTTTTTCAATATTTAGAGACATTGTATTTCAATATAATAATCATTTATGAAATATAAATTGGATTGAAATTCCTTGATAGAATAGATTAAAGTCTCATCTGCATATAACATAAATTCTCTTTTGATTTCCATGAACAACGGGACAGCGTAGTTAAGAAAAGCAGGAGGCTACATTGTGACACCCTGAAGTTCTTGTAACACCTATGACTATTTTCGATATGAGAATGAAGCAATTCTATTGAATGCCAACTAGTGACGAAATGTGTTTTACAAAAATAAATTTGGCAAATTATTTTTAGACAATGTTTGTGAATTTGAATTCTAGGATTTCAGGAAACTTTTGTATTAAATGACAAGTTTTAGTCTTACCGTGTTTATTGTAACAATGCTTAACTGTGATACACATGCTATAATTTTTGCAAAAATATTTTATAGATGGTTTGTACTTTTTACTGACATAATAAATAAAATAATTTATTTTCAAACTTTTGTGTAATACAAAAAAGTATGAAAATACTTATTAATGTTTAAAGTAACTTGTTTTCTTTAATTCCACTTATTTGCAAATTGATATTGCTTAGTTGGAGACTTTATTCTTTGAATATCCAAATAAGTTCTTTTCTTTGGTGATAATTCTAATTTAATTTTTTTCTTAAAATTCTTTAAAATTCGATTTTTCTTTAATTTCAGGTGAAAATCTGTTCCACAGATCAATACAGTAATTAATAAAACAGTTCATGATTCTTTTTCTAAATTTAAATTTTCTATAGCACTTAGTTCTAACATGGAGTTTTGATGAAATATCTGTTTGATCTAATCTTGAAAGATATTTGTAGCGATTTTAGTTTTTGTAGATTAATGAAAAAAAATTGTAAATTCTTCTGATGTTTTTTTATTGCTTTTTTCACATATGATAGTTAAACTCCAATTCAACATTCTTTCTAACTTATTTTTTGATCGCTTAAATAAGTTTGTCAACAAACGTGATGAATATATATATTGAGGCCGAATATACGATTTTAATATTTCCATTTAATTGGTATAAAGCTTTGTAACTTACAGAGTGTTTTGATCCATTGAGCCATTTTTTTATTATTTTGTTCATATGTTCTTTAAATATTAATTTATTATCAAAAATAATACCTAGGTATACAATTTTATTTTCTTCTTCAATGGTTTTACTGTTTACTTGTAGGCTTAGTTTCTTATCATTTGCTTTGTTTAGGACCATGAACTTTGCTTTTTCAATATTAAGCTTAATTTTATTCTTATCAAAATATAAGATAGCTCTGTCTAATGCATTGTGTAAATCTTAATGTTTGGTTGCATAAAATAATGTATCATCAGCATACTGTATGCATTTTATTTTATTATCAAACTTGATGTCATTTACATATATGTTAATTAATAGGAACCTTCAAACCAACATACAGAACTTTGAGATCGACATAGCATAGATTTTTGACAAAATGTACAAAATTTATCAAATATATCAAAATTTAGTTTTTTCTTAAAAAGCAGTTGTTTATTAAGTTGTAATTTAGGCTACGTGATAAAAATTATACTTCTTTTCATGAAAAATATTCAGATAAATATTTTAATAGACCTATGATAAAATTTCGATTGACCCATCTAATGTTATCTTTATACCTCATTCATGCTTAATTTTTTAAAATGTAAACAATTGTAAGTACTGCTGTCTACCTAATTAATAAACAGTTTCAAATTATATAAGCATTGGATTTAAAATAATTTTAGACATTATCAATATTATTTTCAGGTCATATGATACTACAATTCCTTCTAAGCACACATTTTTTTGCAAGTTGAAAAATTTATACTATTATCACAAGTTCGTTTGTTAATTTAGTTTTCCCAACTTATACATTTATGTAAATAATACGATTTATTAATCGCCAGCTCTGGTAAAAATGATAAAATGAAATCAATACTTTTTCAAGCGGTTTTCTCATTGAATTCAAGCATAAATTGTTTATCTCACAATATGTGAGTAGAAAAACCGGATGTTTGCCAAAAAAAATTTACAAACAAAGAGAACCACCATATCACTTTGTAGTTACAAATTTATTATATTTATTTATTAATCAAAAGCTTTGAGCTCATAATCAGATGGAGCAAATTTCATATCAACTTGTATGAGTTGTTGCAGGTACATATCCGATTTTGTAAACTTCAATACAGCATTGAGGTATTTTTATTTAAATTCAATTACGGCATTTTAAAAATGTCGAGCAGTTTTAACATGCTCACAACTCCATATTACAAGCCGAAACCAATCCGAACCGTTTATAAACCAAGCCGATTGCAACTCTGATTAATGCAGTACTAAGTTCTTATTTTCATTGCAGCCAAGTGATGATTCCCTCTAGTTGCTGAATAAAAAATTATTAATGAGATATTCTAGTAATTTATTTTTGAAACGGTGAACCTGCATTATTCATTAATAGCAAATGATATATTATTAGTACCAATTTGAATTTGCTTAAGGAAAAATGCAACTGTCAATGTCAAAATCCCAAGTATATTTCAGTGCAAATTTTGTTTAATTGTTGGTAAACTATCTAAATAATTGTATCAATTTGATTGAATTTTTGTTTTTGATGCCTGTTTGACACGACACAAGGCTAGCACTGTACGTTAAATATCAATTTGTCGATTTAAGTGAGCTTTTGCTAAATGCAATGTGAATATTGAATAAAGATATTACATAACAATTTTAGTTTAGAAAAAAGTTCAAAATTGAAAAAAAGGAGCATACTTAGAAAGAAAAAAACTGAAAATTTAGCGAAAGATTCTGAGTGCTTATCTGCGTTTTTCAAAATTTTGCCATTTTACTAAAGCAGTAATGGTCACAATTTTTGTATTTTGGGATGCAACCGCTCCATCCACTCCAAGGCAGATAAGTCCCTGTATATTTCGACAAAACTTTTTGATATACATTAGTGAATACGTTTAAAATTGATACATTCTGATGATTTTGCCAATGCAAAAAAAAGAAATAGTTGACTTATATTTCTTTCAATCTAAAATGCTTGATCCTTAACACCTTTGTATATTCAAATATGGATAAGTTATTGTATTCTGGGGAAAACTCAATTAACCATCCATTATGTTTCATTAATTTTATTAATGTTAATTATCACGGATTCCTCCAATTTGTTCTTCGTATGTGAACTTCTTTTATCATATGGTAGCCAAGGCAAATCCCAGAAATATATGCATCGAAACGAGTCCACTCTTGATTAATAACCCTTGGGTAGCATTTCATTTCATATGCCCCATTCATAAATCGAATAATTTCCCATCTCATTCCCAATCAACCAAACCATTATTTTATCGAAACACTCAGATAGACAATGTTTACTAGGAGAGGTTAGTATCAAGGAAGTACTTATAGATTCATCTTCACAATTCTGATTGCAAGAAAACTCTACTTGATAAAATTGAAAGTCATCACGTAGAGTTACGAAATCTATGCAAAATCGAATGTCTGGACTGCTTCCTATTGTATGAACAGTATCAATTTTTTGCTCTGGTAGAATTCTTGTGCAATCAAAATCAAAAGTTACATAATTGTTTTGACTATTCAATGACATATCTTTGGTAATCTTGCACATAATCTGCTTTCTTGTAACAAATTTTATGGCTTTAATTTTCAAATAGCACTTGGGATCATTTGTTTCATAAACATTCAATTTTATTGGCATAGCATTTTAGTGGGGGCCAGGTGTATGTATTTTTATCATTTCATTTCAACTTCATGCAAAAGTTTCATTGATGGTACCAAATTGTAGATATGGGTCTATGGAACAATTTTAGTTCGAGTGTCCAGCTAACAAATGTTGAAAAAACAAAATGGCCGCCAAAATCCAAGATGGCTGCCAAAATCAATGGTTTTACCAGTATCTATATTACTAATGACACTAGAAATATATTTTTGGTGTCTAAATATAGGTATTAGCATGTAAGGAATTCAATAAAACTAAGCTAAATATGATTCAGAACATATTTCTTCAAATACTTCAGCAAAATACCCTCAATAGTGTGTATGCCTATTATCAAAATCATTTTAAATATGAAATAAATGTAAGTCTTTATGGTCCAAATAAATTTATTTGAATTGAAAAGTAAATGCAAACATAACTGAACACAATGCAAGAAATATTGTATTAAAAAATTTCAATTGAGCACACTAAACCAAACATTTGCACTGGCACAGATGTGTACACTTTAAGTTTGCTTTGACACATTTGCAATGGTAACAAGTGCCTGAGCAAGAACACTTTACATCAAGGTGAAACACAATTTTTCCCATAGGTATTGTTGTCCATAGTGGAAAGAGTTTACCATCCTCTTCTTTCCATCCGTAGTTGGTTGGGTTTACTGAAGGCATTGTGGACATGTATGCTGACGCCCAAATGCTGGCTTGAAATATACTTCTTTTCAAATGTTGGTTCAAAGCATCACTTGTTGGGGGGATTCTCTCCACATCCCTTGTCATCTGTGAGAACAACATCAACCGTAAATGATCAACATCGTCATGCTGACATGAATGATTAGAATACAACTTACAAACAAAGTTTGATGCTACTTCTAATAAACTAGGTGATATTTGAAACGGTGTGTCAACAATAGAGCCAAATGTCTCCAATAAGGATGGAACTTCGTGCATTAGCATGCAACAAGATCGTTTACCCTTGAATTTGAAGGAAGAAGTGCTATCTGAACCAGTGAATGCAAGGAAAAGTGCCATTGCTTTGCATGCTGTAGTACCCAAAGTCGTGACTAATTTATTCAGGTAAATCATTTTGGTTACCTTTCCTGCTTTGAAGGAGATCCATATATTTGCTGCAGGATTCATTTCTTTGATGACATGAAAGTTAGTGAGAAGAATGACAATAACATCAGTGTCTCCAGTATAAACCATCCCAAGGGATGAATATTTAAGAGCGTGAAGAATATGTACAAGGACACAGATGTCAGCTTCCTCATGGTTGGATTCATCCATTATAGAGCCTTCCAGAACAATATACTTGTTCACCTGTGGTGATGTAGACAATCTTCTCCTCAGAAAAACGTTCTGATACTATCTTCTCAGATAAATTTCGAGAACAGTTCTTTCTTGTTATCTGTATTTACAAAAAACTGCCAATTTCCAGGAACCTTAGCAATACCAGATATTCATTGTCGAATACCTGTACCTCGTTTTTCCCTTGTTCCACCTTTAATAGTTAATGGATAATACTGGTCCCAGACAATATCCAATCTTGTTGACAGACTCAAATAGTAGTTAACTCTTGGGCAGAATAATTTGTAGAAGTGAATGAATAAGTGCTCTCCATCAAGGTAATAGAGTCGTACACATTTGTTGCTTGAATCTCTTCATCAACAGTAATCATGAACTGGTTTCTAGGATAAATGACAACAGATCTGACTTTGTACAGGAGTTTAGAGATCTTTCTGATGATAATGCTGGTGAATATGGAGAAGATTCATGTCAAAAAAACTTATTCAGATTACCATCACGACTGTGGAGAACAAGAAAAGCTTGTCCATACAGGTCAGCATGAGGCTTGAAATGTTGAACTTTCACTTTTAGAGCTGATTTCTTTGGAAACGTCTTGTTATTGCATTTAATTGGTGCAGTCAACATTGTCTTGTGTGTTTGAAGTACATTTTGTCTGAAATCTTTGTACTGTCTTAGTCTAAGAGACTCTACCTCGTAGACAGACATTGCAGCACTTGCTGACTCACAAACCTTATTATCTAATGTTACCAAGTGACCAGTTGGGTCCTCAAATGGATTACCACATGTAAGCAATACCTCCAACAGATCTTTGACATGATGTTGAAATCAAAGCTGGGTTGCGCATCCTTCCTCATGATGGGGCAGTTCTTCAACATAATCACTGCCATGGATTCCAATAAACTCTTCCAAAACACGATTAATTTCAGGGCCTGTGATATTCCAGCGTTCAAGAAGGTCTCTATTTTCCGTCAGACCAATAATCCCACCAATACCTTTCACCTGTTTGTTTGCTTGTTCATGTGCTTGATCAATAGGGATTGCTGAGAAATGATGAGGGCTACGAGTTATTGTCCAATGACCCTTTTCAAATTCCTTCTCAATACTATCTGGTATACATTCAAGATCTCAGATTAGGACTGGAATCCATCTAGCATAATTTTGGTGATCTAGTGCAAAAAAGAGACACAATTTCTTTCAGAGTATTCACCATGAGTCTGAACTTCATCTCTCTATGTGCCCTAATGAAAACAAATATGGTCTGCTGAAAGTTATGTACAAGTAGCCAATATTTGAAGGTTGGACTATCTTTGGAAACTGTAACTATCCATTCATCCACACTAATCTCTGTTACAGTTTCTTTGAAGGCCTGCTTTAGAAGAATGTCAAGCACCACCAGAGTAACTTGATGAGAGTATTGTGCTCTCATTACATTTGAGGCTTTCAAAAATGATATAGCTGCAGCATCTGTCTTTATGAAACCACACTTTTTCAGCATTTCAGGCCATTTGGATCCACGCAAAAGATTGCCCATAGTATTCCAAAGAGCCATTTCTATGTGAAGTCCACCAAGCATAACTAAAAACTTATCTTCTCCAAACTTGTCCAGAAAGGTCCATTGTATTTTTTTAGCTAGATCATACAAAGGCTGATCTACAACTAAAACAGGTAATTGCTGTGGATTAACGTGCTTGGTCATTTTCTTCACTAGTCCCATACCATGGTGAATCATTTCTGGAGTAGCAGCTTTTTCATTGAAGAGGGGCAACAGTGTCTAATCTTTCAGCATAGTGAGATGACCACATTGCTTCAATATGAGTTTCAGTGTCATAATTCATATATATATCATATCATTGACCTTTCCCATCCAAACTTCTTCTTGTTTTTTCTCTTGCTCAAGGGAGCATTTTCTATCATTACTAATGGGAGGATTAGTGACTAGATTTCTGCCTAAAGTTTGTATCAATATATAGGAATGTGGCAGAAGTGAATCATTGCTACAAGTTCTGGTAGAATGTCCACAGATAATCAGATTTTCTTGTTTCAATCCAGGATGTCTGTCTGGTTGGAAACTGAAATATTGAAATACCTGTTCCATGGAATGAGGACACTGCTGTGTGTGATGTGTGATTGTGATCCAGGTTATCTAGAGCAGCAACTGTGAAAATTCCCTGATTTAAATTGCAATAGCAATAGCCACTGCAAATCTAGATTCAATGCTAAGAACTTTCTTGTAAGATACACTTAGAGAGTACTTATGAAGGAGCTCAACCAGTTTCTTGCTTCTAGTTTGAATGTGCAAATTTAGACCCAGAAATATGGGGAGCAGAACCTCACAAGTTTTGTTGGAACAAAGAGACGTCATGTTTAACATGGCTATTTGACTGACAGAAAGAACTGATCTTGAATTGTCTTGCTCTGGGTGTGATCATGGCCCTGTAAGAAGTTGACGGAAAAAATACTTCATTTGTTTGGGAACAGAAGATTCTTCACAGTCTTATGGAAATGATCCATCAAACATAAACTTATTCTTGTGATCATCCACAGCTTTGGGGAGAATTGATGCAGCAATTAATAGAGTGTGTGATTCTTGATCTGGTGTTTGAGTTGCACTTGATATGAACTTCCTAGCAGTGCTTGAACATATAAGGAAAACATGATCTTGGATGCCCTTTTCCTCTATCAAGTTTGGAAATTTGTCCAGAATTGTCTGCTTCAGACGTGTCCTATTCACAATCTTCTTAATTCCATGTTGCAATAACCTCTCTGTCATCATGTCTGCCAGATCTTGCAATGC
>CABFPE010000024.1:2267100-2277617 GCA_900660155.1 Hofstenia miamia
ATTGAGTGACAACTAGTTTTCCATTTCCAGCTGGATTAAATATTACATTATCATCTTTTGCTAATTAAACATTTATTTGAACCTTGCCTGCATTTAAGATACTATGTCTTAGAGCTCTGGAAAAATCAACTTTACTGAAATAAAAAATTGCATTAATTTCATTTCCATCTTTTAGAAGTTCTATTTTATCATTATTGTCCTCACAGAAAAATTCATTTTGTGCACTGTTCAAATAAGATTCTGAATACTCAAGAATGTTTTGTAAGATTTGCAGTAGAAGTATATTCCACAATACTCTGTTAAAAAGTGAGTAGACATCACCATTAATGGTAAAATTCAATATTTTTTTTAGTTGTGCACATTTGCTTAATTGCAAGTGATATTAAGTAATTATTCTTAATTAAAGAATGGCTTTCTAAAGATGAGCATTGATATGGATCACCAAACATATTAACAGTATATCCATATTGAAGAAAGCCTTGATAAATTTTTGATATCCATTTATTTGACACCATAGAGAATTCATCTATAAATATCTCCTTGTTCTTTAAATCTCCTAATTTGTTATAGCTATATTCAGAAAAATAACTATCAAATGTATAGCATTTCTTATTAAAACTCTTTAATCTTCTTCTTATTGTAGAATCGCAGGGGAGCTCTGCCTACTCTAGCAGTACTGGGAAACTCAAGAGTTAAGATCAAATGTTGCAAAGTTTACTGTAGCAGAGAGTGACCTGCATTGCAACAAGAGGAAGAAACATTGGTAGTTCACCAATTTGCCTAATAAATAATGAAATTCCATAAAGAACTTCAGCAGTGACCAATTCACATGGCATCATGCTGAAGCCATATTTACAAAGCCATCCTTACTTGCCAAGGTGCTAATTGTGTGTCTCAAGTTGTAATTTCTAGCTCAATAAACAATTTATCTCAGATTTCTATTATCTCAGCTCATGTAAATAAATAATAAACAAAAGGCACATAATTGCTGTGCATTCATGTTTGCCAATGGCATAGTATATTTGCAGTGTGTTAATATTATGTGCATGTACAAATTGATTGAATAAAAAGTTGTTATTCCCTACACCTAATTGTAACCTAAAGCGACCACAATTTGTCTGTCACTGTTAAGGAGCTATTTGTTACCCCAGACCCAGTGCAGTTTCCTCCCGAATTGTTGCCAGATCTTAAGCAATAGTTATCATAACCAAATCCTTGATGATAAATCTAAAAGGGGTTACTAGATAATAAAAGTGAAAAATATCAAACACAGTTGGAGGAAGACAAATTTATTGTGTGCTTTGCTACAGTGTTCTCAGATATTTATTACAAAATCCTGTAAATTATTACCTGGATACTGTTTACAGTTTTAAACACAATTTCCCTCACAAAGTTTAAATGAGCAATCACACATAATTTGAACCGAGGGGACAAATAATAATTCTATAGAAAATGTGAACAAATTGAATTAAAAAAATTGACTCAAATTGATAGCACCTAATCGTCAAATAAGGACGTCAAAAAGACGTATTTTCAGAGTGCCAAATAATTAAAATTGAAAAATAGGGCCCTGAGTGACTCTACATTATGTTTTCAATTGCTTTATTTGTATATGTAAAGATAATAGGGTTTTTACTGTTTTTAACAAGTTCACATAACTTTGTAGTCTTACCTGATCTTTCTGGTCCTACATAAATTGTTCCATTTCTATCTTCCCAAATATATGATTCTATGTCTAAGTTTTCTCTATAATGCTTTTCAAAATATGTTACATCATTTTTATACATAAGTGGTTTGCCAATGCATGAGGAATTAAATTTAATATCTTTCTTTTATTCATATATTTTTTAGGATTAGTGATATATATTCCATCTGTATTTATTGCACATAATTTTGAATCTATTATACAAGTTTCATCTATCAATTTCAAGCATTGTAAAATTGAATTAGATATAACAAAACAATTTATAGATGTGTTTTCCTGAAATATTCATTCATATGTTTGCTCCTTTATTGTGTATACAGTACTGGCCAAAAGTTTGGGAACAGTAACCTGTGTAAAGCATGGTAATGCTATTTCCTGGAAACTTCCTAAAATTCCTGGAATTCCTAATTTTTTCTTAGAATTTATAACAGATTGATTTAACCAATCAAATTAACACAACTTTAGATTTACACACAATACATTTTTACTGAAAAAGCACCATCATTATAGTTTGAAATATGGTCTGTGGTAGTGAAATTTCACCTACAAAGCATGCTCAAATTCATATCTTGTGTGAGGAGGGGTACAATGGGCGTGTCAGTATCTTTGGTATCCAGAAATGTTACTCACTATCAGCAACTGCAAAATTATTCCTCTTGCAAGTGGTCTGGAAGACCAAAAGTGACAACCCCTAAAACTGACCATCTCATTCACCATTACATCATCAAGCAACCATTCTCTTCATCTTATGAATTCAAAGCAAATCTAGGTGCAGTAGTTCAGAATGTATCAACACACCCCAGTACGCGTTGATTGAATACTACCTTTACCTTCCTTCATGAAAACCAGCAGCCAAACCCTGATTGTCTTCAAAGAACATTCGAGACTGGTTGCACTTCTGCAGGCAATTCCAACACGACACCACTAAGATGTGGGATCAAGTAATGTTTTGTGATGAATCCAAGATTTGCCAATTTACATCATACTGGCCACATGTTCAACAGTCAAGAAACAAAAGATTCAACACATATTACACGCAACAAATTGTCTGCCCAGCACCTTCTATGATGATTTGGGGTGCTACAACTGCAAATGGGTGTGCTGATCTGCATTTTGTTCCTCACAACGAAACAGTCACAGCCAAGGCCTACCTCAAAATAATTCAGGAGAAAGTTCCCATGTTTATGCAGCTTTGCAGAACATCTTTACTACAACAAGATGGTGCTAGTTGCCACAGCACCAAAGTGTGAAACAGTGGATTGCATCACAAGACTTTCGGCTGCTTGAGAACTGGCCAGGAAACTCCCCAGACCTCAACGTCATAGAAAATGGCTGGCATCACATCAAAAACTGCCTGAGGAAGCGCCAATGCACATCACTTGATGATCTGAAATTTTCTGTATAAAACTGCAGAGATTTCACAATACTGACACATTCAGGTAATACAATAACAAAATTCTTTTGTTTCAACTGCTTAAGATCTTCCAACTGACTTAATTTTATAATTTTCTTATGTCTATTTGACCATTTTAAGACTTTTATATATTTTATAAGTTTATCAGTACCTACTTGATTAGCTTTTGATGCAGTCATTTTTAAATTCTTGTCTAAAATTGGAAATAAAGTATTATCTTTTACAATATACACTAATGTTATATCTGAGGAATTTTTTGTATGTGAAAAAACTTTCTATACATTATGTCAAAATCATGAATGATAACATTTTTATGACAAATTTTAAGCCAGTATACAAATTCATTTGAAGATATCATTGGACCATTTAATACAAATTTATGCAATTCTGTTCATAAAATATCTTTTGTGTATCTCTTAAGTCCCTGTTTTTTTAACTTGTTCCCAAATATAATTTAAAACACATTCATTATTTTCATTATTTTTAAAGTCTGAATTATCAAAGATTGACATTAATAGGTGTCTTCCCATTTTATTATATATATATATTTTCTTTTGAAAGTAATAATTTTAAAACCAAGTTTGTTAATTGTTTCATATGAAGATAACTTTTCATCTGTAGTTTTCAAATTGTATAAATGGCAAATTTGTACATGTCTTCATTACTTAAGTTTTGAGGTATTATAACATTTATTTGACCAAAAATAAAATTCTGCTGTTGCTGTGTTTTATTATCAATTAAATCAAGATCAAAATTAATAGAAGCTTGCTTTCCTTTGTAATTATTTAAAACACGCTTTTCAAATAAATCTATAAAACTTTTCTTTTCTATATTTTGGCAATGGCTATGCCTTTTGTTTTCATCTATTTTATATTGCAGTAGAGATAGAGATTTTTTTGGACATTCAATTATACTTTTTTGGGTATTCCTTACATCCTTTTTGGAAATGGTCTTTCTATATATTTTATCAGATCTCTTTTTACATGGAAATCTTCCTCTATATTTTTTTAGATATTTTCTATCTATATTTTTTGTTGAGTGTCTTCTAAAATGTTTTACCATCTTCTTATATATATATATAAAATAGAAAAAATATTTTTATAAATAATTTTGTTTGCTAACATTCTAATAAGTTGCTTTTTGACCACTTATCTTGTGTAGGCAAATGAGAAAGTTTATCCATGATGTTGAAAATGGAATGCCTTTTTTAATTTTTTAAGCAAATTCATTTTTCTATTATTAATGTATACTCATTTAATGTTTTCAAGGATTTCTCCTGCCTTCATGGCAAAAAATACTTTATTCAATGTACAATCAGTAATTTGATTGTTTAACATTATTAGCTGCTCTTGGGCTTGGTCCAAACTGGAATAATTGTAGTTATTTCCTAGATTAAAACTTTCATTTGTTCTTTTGCTAAGCAAATACATTTTTATTTTATGTAATTTGCTCTTAATATCTCCAGTTGTGAAAATATGATCTTCTTGTTCTTCTTCGAACTTTATATTTCTTGCCAAACTCTTCCAAAAGCTCCTTGTATGAAAATTGCTGTTTTTTAATTTTCGGAAAAATTCGATTTATGAGTATAGCAACTTCATTCTTAAATGTGTTTAAATCCACCATTATCACTAAATTTAGCAATAGTTAGAAAATAACTCAAACACAGTTAATATTTAAAATAAATTTCTTAGAATTCCGGAATTTAAAATGATTGACAGTTAATTTTGAAAGATTGGATAACACACTATCTGATTTCCAAATATGGAGATTTTTAGAGCATTATCAAAAGTTCTAGAATTTAAAATGATTGACAGTTAATTTTGAAAGATTGGATAATGTGGTATCTGATTTCCAAATGTGGAGATTTTTAGACCATTCTCAAAAGTTCTAGAATTTAAAATACAAGCACAGATATCTAGATTAGGCCAGGTATTTGTTTCTGCAGCTTTCTATACTTTTAATTCAAAGCGGAATCTACAAAAATAAGCGCCTTTGTTTCTATTAAAATTTTAACCCTATCTTGAAAAAGCAAAGTTATGTACATGAAAGAATAGTATCAATAAAAATAAACTTCAAATGTTTATAAAATAACTCAAGCACAATAAATATTTAAAATTATTTTCTCTCATATATTTTTCTAAATCTTAATTAATTATAAAAAGTTTACTTACTGAAATATTGAAAAGAATGCTGCTGGGTAATGAAAACCAACTTCAAATTGTCACTTGTAATGCTCAAATGGAAGGAATATGTCAACTGTCGCTTTAGGAATAATACAGCCAATCAAATCCACTGGAAATAATTTGATTTAAATTTCACGGTGTATTAAGTGACAGACTTAGGAAATTAATAAAGTGTGTATCATTGTGTTGTAACATTGCGCAATCTGCGAATTTCTAATGTTATCCAATAGTTTTCGCACATACAGAAAGCATTCTACAATTTTTTAAATTAAAGAATAATGGGTCAGTTTGTTAATTGAAATGCATTTAATTACTTTTTAATCAATGAAGCCAATTATTAGTTTAACCACAACGGCTATAATAAGCCAATAATTGGCTTAAAAAATAAATATTGTGCAAAATAACTACACAGAAATGCTTAAAANATAAATATTTAAAATTATTTTCTCTCATATATTTTTCTAAATCTTAATTAATTATAAAAAGTTTACTTACTGAAATATTGAAAAGAATGCTGCTGGGTAATGAAAACCAACTTCAAATTGTCACTTGTAATGCTCAAATGGAAGGAATATGTCAACTGTCGCTTTAGGAATAATACAGCCAATCAAATCCACTGGAAATAATTTGATTTAAATTTCACGGTGTATTAAGTGACAGACTTAGGAAATTAATAAAGTGTGTATCATTGTGTTGTAACATTGCGCAATCTGCGAATTTCTAATGTTATCCAATAGTTTTCGCACATACAGAAAGCATTCTACAATTTTTTAAATTAAAGAATAATGGGTCAGTTTGTTAATTGAAATGCATTTAATTACTTTTTAATCAATGAAGCCAATTATTAGTTTAACCACAACGGCTATAATAAGCCAATAATTGGCTTAAAAAATAAATATTGTGCAAAATAACTACACAGAAATGCTTAAAATTATAGTCTTTGAATTTATACTTAAGATTTATACTTAAGATAGTGTCTTTTTAATATTATGCTGTAACACCTTCATCACAGCCGTCTGTAGTAATCTTATTCCCACGTATTTGTACTGAAGATGATTGAAAAATCGAAACTGGTAGCTAATATTAAATTGAGCACATTCGTTTCTATATATATATATTTTTTTTTCGTTATGATTGAGTTTAAAAAACGGCGGGGAGATCGCGAACCCCCTGTATATATATATATATTTATGTATATATATACATACTTGTACCATTGTGTCTGGAATGGGATTGGGACATTTTTAAATGCATTAGAATTGATGGCGTCACATTGGGTTGGGGGCTACAAACAAAAAGCTTACACATTATTTTATTAGTTCAATTTTTCTGGTCAAGGTCCATTCTATAAGTTAAACTGTTAACTTACTAAAGTTTATTAGATTGAAAAGAAACATTTGTGCTTGACGAAATTTGAACGTGTATTCCATAGCACTTCATTGGGACTGCAAAGATTTACCACAAGACAAATATCAATGATTGCCTTAAAAAGTGGGTTAAAGATTTGAACTTCAAACTGGATTGTATTAACAATATTAACTGAAACCCCTGGAAACCGAAATTCAATTAAAATACATTTGTTTTTAGTATGTGTATACAATAGTGAAATTTGATATAGTTGTGTAAACAACAAAAATTACAATAAATTTGGCAATTTATAAGCTATTGCTAGATTTTTTCTGTCACATGTAGAGACCAGGTTACTGTATTAGTCAAAATGCTAGAATGGTAGCTATTTTAGGATCAGCCCTTCATCCGTCAAGAGTGTACTGGCCCATTACTTTTGATTGACGTAAGCGCATTATATCTCTAGAAACCCCGGCACTAAAACTGCTGACTTCCAGATTCTTATCAATAGAATGAAGCAATGTGCAAAGTTTTTTTCTAAAGAGTGTTTGCACCTTTCTTTGCTTCGTCAAACCAAAACTACTAATAAATATGGTAATATTGAAAAGGCCTGGTAAAATTAGAGGGCCCAATATCTATCCCAAAGTCCAGGCCTAAAACTACCTAACAAGAACACTTATACTCAGACCATCACTAATCAAAACGTTGCATGCCTGGATTTACCATATGAAATGCTTGACTTTGCAATTGATTTATAGTTGCACATATATGTCTTTACAGACATGTTCGCAAATTCAATGATGATTTTTTCCAATTTTTTGTTTATAAATGATTTTTATATAATTAGACTGGGAAAAACATCTGAAACCAGCATCAAAAATAGAAGAATTAGAAATCAGTAATTTGTACTTTGAAATTTTTTATAGTATTTTTGACATTTATTGAGTGAATATTGCAAAGATTAGAAAATTAAACTAAAGCTGTACTATGAGTACCCTAAATGTTCTCAAGTCTATGAAATGCCTTCTAAAATGTTGTTCTCACCTCTATTTGTTGTCCATATACATAAATATTTAGCGTATTGCAATCGTTTTTAATAACATCTAATAAATTATTACAAATTACAATAATATAAAAAGTTTCTTAAAGGAAAATATAATATGTAAATGTTTATAGATGCATTAATAGCGGCATTTTCGAATTTTGTTTGATTTAATTTTGATTTTTAATGCAAATTTAAAGATGCAATACATGTTTAAAGAAGATACGCCCAAAGGCTTTATTACTCTATTACGGAAGTCGTTGAAATTGTAATAAATGTACTCAATATAATGTGGATTGCATTAGCAAAATTTCCTAAATCTTCAAAATTTCAGTTTTGTCTATACTCATGCAGACCTTCAGGGACAGAATGTTCTTTGGGGATAACAAACTCAAAAATAATTGACAATCTGTTATTACGTTAAATTAAATCAACTTGAAATAATAACTAATAAATGCGATATAACTGCTTGCAGATAGATGAATAAATCCCGATAAGCATTAGTCATTAATTCACTAAGGAAACTGTTTTCTTCATTTGAGAATTCTAATAGTTTCAATGTGACTCAAATATTGAGGAATGAATTTCCTATTTATAGAAAACGACTTCATATAAGAAATACATTGGGCCAAAGCTTCAAAGTGCAATTCGTCAATACTATTTTAAAATTCTAAAAAATATTTCATATTTTCTATAGTCATATGAAAAAATATTCCATTTTAAAAACAGTAAATGAAGTTGTAACTCAAAAACATTTTTATGAAGAATGACTTTGACTCTTAGCTGTCTGCCATGTCACAATCAGAAGGTAAAACCAAGCTTATGCTAACGCTTTTCTTTGCACTAAGGATCTCCATCACATCTGCCAAGGCTTTTAATAGAGGACATAACTGAGCAAGAATTTTGTGAAGTGTAGACGATAGAGGCTCTAGTGTTTTGACCACTGTTCGGTTATATTCTTGCAAATTAAGCAATGCGCATTAAACAACAGCCTCATTGTTAAAGCCAGCACCTGCAGCAAGCTCCATAGGTCTACCATCGGACACAATAAATTCTAAAAGAGCAGCATCATATAAACTTTTCTCTGTGTTTGACAACTCTCTCTCTTCATGAAGTTGCTAATGCTTGCCTGACGAGAAAAAATGACGAACTGATGCTCTTTTTATTCAGTGTCTTCGCCTTTTTATAGCTCTTTCGTGTTGCATCAGAGTTTGAAACGGCCGAAAATTTTAAGGCCGGGGCCTGTAGTTGGCCAGCAGCAGCTAATACCAGCCGACCGGTTTTCGGCCAGTAGTGGCTGGGNNNNTTTTTATTCAGTGTCTTCGCCTTTTTATAGCTCTTTCGTGTTGCATCAGAGTTTGAAACGGCCGAAAATTTTAAGGCCGGGGCCTGTAGTTGGCCAGCAGCAGCTAATACCAGCCGACCGGTTTTCGGCCAGTAGTGGCTGGTAAATTATATTTGCATTGTATATTTGATTTCCTCGCAAAAAATCAAAGATATCGATCCTTCTAATAAAATCATGGTCAGCTACGACGTCAAAAGTCTTTTCACTTCAATTCCTATCTCCAAAACTATCGATAACATTATTAGTCTTACGCCTTCAAATCTTTTTCCCGTTGATAATTCTACTCTTTGAAAGTTACTTCACCTCGCTTCATCAGATATTATCTTCTCTTTCAACAATGAACTTTATCAGCAGCACGATGGCATGGCTATGGGATCTCCCCTAAGCCCAACATTCGCCAACTTTGCTATGGACATCATTGAATCAAAATTCTCAACAAGTAATCTTCCTTCATTCTAAGTGCGATACGTCGACGATATCTTTTGTCTAATGGACAATCAAAATCAAGCTGACGAATTTCTTCACTTCCTCAACTCATTCCTTCCTTCAATTCAATTTACTCAAGAAACAGACACCAATGGTCATCTCAATTTCTTTATGTTTCTCTTCACCAAGCTTCCTCTTCGTTTGAAACTTCTCTCTACATCAAACCCTCAAACACTGGGTTATATATCCCCTTATATTCATACTGTTCTGAAAAATATAAATTATCATTTCCTTGTAACTTATTTTCAAGAGCTGTCCGCCTATCATCTTATCAAAAAGTAACTGAAGCTTTTGATACAATCTTTCAATCCTGAAAATGTTCTCCGTCGTTCATCTAATGCTGCCCTTAATCCATCTCCTCAAACTGCACTTTGTGAAAATAAGTCAATTTATTGGAAAGTTCCCTATATCGCTAGTCTTTCAAAAATCTCGAAGCCTCAGTAAAAAATCTCAATAAGAAAGTCACTTCAACTCAAATCAAGCCTGTCTTTCAATCATTCAAAACCAGCAACATCTTTTCAAACAAATATCCCAGTCCAATGTCTCTACGCTCTTCTCTTGTTTATAAATATCAATGTCATAAGTGTGAGCACTTATACATAGGAAAGACTAGAAGACATCTTCAAACCAGAATCCGAGAACATCTCTACGGTCATCTTCTCTCAGAATTCTTCCTCCATCATCAAAGCCATGCCGCCACTTCATCTAATTTTTCAGTCCTAATCTGTCATCCATCTTCAAAGGTAGCCGAAGCAATTGCAATCAAAGAAATTCGCCCGTCACTTTAACAACCAAGTCGAAATCAAACTTCACCTCTTCTAAGCTGTCAATCATCCTGTCAATCATTCAATCAATCATTTCATTGCAGTATATATAAACTTTATTTTTAATCGCTGTGTATTCTTGCTAATAATATAGCCGAAAGTACTACAAATATAATTCGTCAACGTGTTCGTTTTTATGCATATATATATATATATATATATATACATATA
>CABFPE010000024.1:2280139-2290734 GCA_900660155.1 Hofstenia miamia
GAATACATGCGAATACATGCTGCTCATTTAAGTGCCCCTTCATACAAGGGTAGCTGTAAATCTAATGTAAAATATTTAGATTTTCTTGTCAATCGGCATATATTTAAAATTGTGTTAATAAGTCTATGCTCTATTTATATTTAGTTTAATATATGCAATTGTAACGATGTAATTCAAGTTGGAAATGACGAAAAAATAAAAATATATAGAAATATATTTTAGCTGTTCAAAAACATTAATAGGGCACATTTTATAAAAATTCACAGAACGTTGTTACAGATATTATGAAATATTTCAATATATAAAATAATAAACTAATATGATTTAACTCATTACTTCATTGTACTGCTATGTTTGCAAAGTAGAGAAAAAGACGAGCGCCTTACTATGTTTTTCCTCAAAACATGCTTTGTAATCAATATAAATGGACAATTTGCTCAATTAAATAAACGTCAAATCAAAGCTGTTTAAATATAAATATAGACTTTAGATATCAGTCTATCAGATTCCGAGAGTGAAGAATTAATACCTTTTCTTCTCAAATGTCTGTGATATGAAATTCAAAAATTTTAATGGAATTTCCTTGATTTGAAAGGGTGAATTCAATGCAATTTTGCTCAATTAATTTTTGAAGTTTTTCTAAATTTCAGTAGTTATATAGAATCAATAGCTTTCGAATTTCAACAATCCGAGAGTGATGGAACATTATATGATATTGCTTGCCCATTAAAGCCAAAAATAAATTTTATCAATGTATTAAGATAGCTAATAAATCACATTTTAAAGCGCCATCTATCGACAAGGAAAATCTTACTACAAAAATATTTCGTGTAATGTTTCGGGACTACCTGTAATTGCTCGTTTAGTAAGATGTGTCAATTGATATTTGTATCTGATTGTCTTCTGCATCCTTCAAATTTATTTTGGGCTTCCCCTTCCATATTATTAAAATACAAGGGTTACAGTTGCTTTATTTGAATGAGGTCTCTCAAATTTCAAGCGTAAATCTTATACATTATATTTTCAGTATTATAAACAGGTTCTTTTAATATTATTAGTAAGTTCCATAGAAAACTGAAGTAAAATTACCTTATCAAAAAGCAGAACAACTCCGTTTGTAGCAAAATTTAGGAGAGATTCCAGAATGTAAATGTAATTATTATTCGAATTGCAATACTGTAAATTGCTCATACTATAATTTTTTTTCGAACTTTAGATTTTCATAGAAATTCCTCCCAAACTAAGCAAAGTATTCCCTGTTTATAATAAGATAAAACAAGAATATTTTTTATAATTTTACCGGCCTTTCATGAAATTTAAAAGCGGCTGCAGGCCGGTCGCCGATTCCATCTCTGTGTTGCATTGGTTACACGAAAAAGTGCTTCCAAAGATTTGGAGTGGTGCCTGAACTTGACGATGTTAGAGTGTTTGCATAGTACTTTCATTTCTTGTTGCCCTGTGCTGTTGTGTCGAAATAAGTATGTATAGCGGGCATCAGCTAAGTATAAGAACAATGATGCTGCGGAAAGCACTAAAAGTAAAATGCATATTAATAGTATGCCTATTGTACATAACATTTATTTTGTATTAAACATTTGTGTATGTCCAATTTAAACAACAGTACTCCTGTAATAAAGATGAAAAAATGTTATATAAGTAAAGTACAACTATATAACTAACCTAAATGCAAAAGTTGCACTGTACCAAGGTTCGAATCCACGGGTTCGAATCCGAATCTGAATTCGAATCTAACATAGATTCGGATTCGATTTTGAATATTCACAGGGCCCTACTATTTACAATGCGTTTTTCGGTGGAAAATTGGTGTTTTCCTAATAATAACACCGTATAAATTTTAAAGGAAAAATGGGACATATTTCCTTATGCATTTGAATTGACCAAATTAATATTGCATGAAATGCAGGCTTGGCCATGGGGAAAATTATTTATCACCACCTCACCAAATGTTCTGTGTTTCCGACAGAAGCATCTAATTTCTGTGGGAATTGGAATTTTTAATGCGTTTTTTTAAGTCTACCACAAGTGGAAAATGCAAGAACCTGTACTTACCACAACAACACGTCCATGTGACATGCTGTGGTAATTAAAATTTTTTAATGTTTTTTATAATTTCCAAATATTAAACCATATCTAAAAATTAACTTAAAGCATTTTTTTATTAACAAAATGATACACAATTACAACTAACTATTACTTAGGATTTTTGGAAAGCCGAAAGCCTACCAAATACTTTTAGTAACCACTATTGAGGTTTTATTAAGCAAAATGCAGGATACAATAATTTGCTAATTTATCGCTGTATTTCATATCAGGAAATAATATGCATTTCATAGAAAACTTGAAAGTAATTGAGTGAAGACTAACAAAGTAACAATTATTATTTTTCATATAGACGCAGTTGCTGACTTACTAGCTAACAACTATAATAACTATAAAATGAATGCAAGTCATGGTTCTCTCAAAAATAACCTATGTATCAAAAGCACGGTTGATATGGAAATTTCGCATCAAATCAAATCAACAGATTGTTCCTAACTGACATCAATTGATATCAATTCAAATCAACAGTAATTTTTTGTTGACATCAACAGTATTACATTATTTGATACAATGTATTCTTTACATATTTCAACGAAATTCATTAACTTGCGAGCTCATGTGCTTAAGCAGGGCACACGACTTCATTAATAATTATTAATGCAATCTTGATTGCACTGCAGCAGATTTATATTTTGATAAATATTTATCCTAAATTTTTGCTTGCTTACAAATCCAGTATGTTCATTATTAATAGTATTTCAATCATATTTAGTAAATCAATTCTTAAATTATAGATCTGCTTGAAGGTGTTGCACATTCCAGTTAATATGAAATTGGTCTACATATGATAGGGCCTAGCTATACAAAGTGTCAAGAAAAATAAATAAATATATTAAAATTATATGTATGCGACCACTGCGTAACAAAAAAAAATTATTGCGCTCATTCTGTATGATGACAATAAAAAGTACCACTCTGTACACAATTTTTTACAAATCCCACTGTACGATAATTGGTGCATCAATTTTTTCAAAAGTAACAAAAACCACTGAAAAACCAAACTTAAATACATATTTACACACAAGAAATAAAAGTATTTATGGCTTTAAGTATTTAGCTGCAAAACGAAGCTTCTTGCAAATTCTTGATACAATCTCTTTGGAAAAATCTGTTCAAGCAGTTTAAGAAGCGCCCTCACATTAATATTCCAGTTGCAATTTTTACTAAAAGTATTAAAGGCATTTATAAATTCGAATCCTTGTTTTTATAATGGGTTTGAAATCCTTCCTTTTGAAGTTGTTGGTATTGAAAGCACACTTTCATACATAGCTGATAGATAGGAATTGATTGACTGAATATATTCCTCACTTACCGACTCAATTGTGTGGCCAGTTTGACGAAGGTGTGCTTGCTTTACTTTTCAGGAATCATTTAATATATGTCTATCCCAGAACTTCCTTACAGACGTTGAATTAAAATTGAATTTAGAATATGTAATGTTGTATTTGTATTGCATTTCTAATGTGAGTTGACATTATGGTACAAATATTTTGATTTTTATTGCCAAAAATTAATTCACAATGCACACCATGTGTTTTTTTATATGAATTTATGAGCATGTTCATGCTTCGAACTTGAAATTTTTTATACCCAGTCTTATGTTTGGTGTTCGCTAATGATTTGCCATTCTTTAGTTCTTCAATATATTTTAAAGTTAAATGCAAGTTAAACTATACTGCAAATAAAAAACAAGGGCATACAAATGCGCATGGTCAATTTTTATAGCATTCTTAAAATGGTCAGTTCAGACATCTTTAATTGTTTGCTTAACTACCGTCATTGCATTTATGGAGGGTATCTTCGACAACATTATATTTTTACATAAAATTTTTTCACGTGCTGCAGAACGACATACATTCTTTTTAATCTAAAACCTTTTGTCAAAAATAAGTTAAGAATAAAGTCATACCATATCACATCCAGCTTATGCATTAATATTTCGGGTCAAGGCTTCAAATTCAGAATCATCAGACCAAATATCCATCTCTATTTTGAAACATGTACAAAACTGTAACTAAAATTTTTGAGTGTACAGAATAGGTTTATAAAAAATTCATCATTTTAAGAAAATTCCGTGGTTTAGCAAAAAATATATGCAATTACCGAAAGTTGCGGTTTTAAAATATTTTAAAATTCTTATAAGTCGCGTCAAATTTACACGTAAGTCCCACTGTGTACTATGAAAAATCGGACCCGACTTCCAATGTGTACGCCTTTTTCAGAATTTCCTTCTACACACTGGGACTAATATGTATGCATGTATGTATGTATGTACTGTACTCTCATCACCCAGGCAAAGATATGCAGAATAACGCAGTATGATTTAGATACAACACAATACAGACTCCAATATGCGGGGTAGCATCTTCAAAAGTAATAACAAGAAAGATGTGATGGGCACACTTGCCCGAAGCTATATCACAAAGACAGTTTGCAGTTCTTCGACAGCTTGATCCATTCCATTCATCCATATCCACCATTCCATCCGCTGGAACTCAGCTCAGTCTCAATGAAAGAGTTTTGTTATGTGTGACTTACTTACGGTGTAATAAATACCAGCCACTAATCGACCTAACTCTCATTCTCAATACGTGTTACTTTAATGTATGAACAAGATAACATATTGCAGCCTGACAATTGACAATAGCTGCTATTACACGAATTAAAAATAACTAATATAACAATAGAGCAGCTTCCTACATTTAGTTAAAACATATATACAATAATGACTGACACGTAAAAAGGACACAACACCAGCTGCAGGCACGATAAAAAGATAACAATAAGCTACGGCAGCTTCTAACCTACATATAGATACGATATAATCAACACTGTCTCTTATAGGTCAACTAATTTGGATCTAAAATAGTGTTAGTAATTAACATACCTATGGTGGCTATCAGCTTTTCGCGTACTTGTTACTACATGTAATACAAACGAGTGGTAGCCAGCTAAGCATGAGAAAAACGTTCCTATTCCTAGTGATAACTTATTTGCATGCAATTATCGAGGCTGACATCTAATAACAATTCCTCACAAACAGCCCTCAATTGTTACACACAACAAATGTTTAGCTGTGCAATTAAATATAATTAATCAAACCACGAAGCAAAGGTAAGCAACTAAAGGATAAATTTCCATAATTTTTACAGTGCTTCGTTTCTATTTATATAAAATTTCATTAAACATAATATTTACCAATTAAACAAGTACCAGTCGCAAATTGATTTCTTAGGTCCACGTAATTAAGTTCTGTGTGAACCACATGGCTAGCTAAAAGTAATGTGGAGCGTATTGTCCACATGCGGTTAATTAATTGCGACTGATAATTGCTTTTACAATTTGTCAAAATCATTTAGTGCTAATTCTAATAAATTGATCTGAGTTTCTGATTAGAGTTTCACATTGTTTTTTCTTCTTCCTTGTTACGATTTTATCAATTTAATTGGATTATGCTACACGCCTCCCTCAGCTTGTGTTAATTTTAGAGTTGCTCTCTCTCTCCATTAACTAGTGTATCTGCTCTTTTGATAAGTATTTCTGCTTTTTCCTCTACCCAGGTGATCTCTGCGAATTCTATCTGCTTTGTGAGCTTTAGTACTGCTTCTTTTTCTGTTGCAACTGTGTCTGCATACCTGATGGTGTTCATTGTCAAGAGTGAGTCTGTGATCAATGTGATTTGTCTTAATTCGTTAATTTTCCTCGTGAATAGTGGGTAAAATTTTTTGTATAGTTGTAGGCCTTTTAGACTGAACATTAGAGTCATCAGTGCGTCTGCCCAGCTTGTATGTGCTAGTGCCTCTTTTAATCTGCTTTCTGGGTAGAAGAATTTGAATATGGTTAGTAAACTTTTAATGTTTTCAACGTCTTTGTAGAAAAAGCTAATGCTGTTTTGTATGTCTTCTTCAGTTATTTCGTCAGGATTGGTTTTGTCCATTTATATCATTGTGATTATTTCTATTCTTTTCGACACGTCATAAAATATGAATTGTTTATTCCATATGTCTAGCCATATGAGGTCATTGACTCCTGAAAATAGCACTATGGTTTTTTGAGAGATCTCTTTTCTATTTCTTGTCGCATTTCTTCTAGTTGTTTGTACATGGGTTCGCCTTCAGTATATAGATCGTATGGGGTGATTTGTTCTTCTATATAGATGTGTTCTTTGTTGTTTTCAGCTAGCATTAATGCTTTTGTCTTTTTGTATGTGTCTGACATGATTATTTTCCTTGCTTTTTCTTTTATGTTTGTGTATGTTTTAAATTCATGCAGGTATCCTTTTGCAACTTTTCTGTCTTTTGGTAAGCGCCATCTTGGTAGTAACATTGGAATGGAGATTGTTTGTGGCGGCGTACATTTTAGTATTTTTGTTTTTATATTTTCTTTGATGTTTGTGTAGCTTTTTGTTAGTCCCTGTGTTCTTAGGCTGATTGTTGTGTTTGTTAGAATTTCTATTTTTGATGTTACACATTCCACATCTATTGCTAGTTGGTTGTAGGGTTTGAGTAATTCATTGATTTCTGTTTTATTGAATGCTTCTGTGAACATGACTTTCATTGTCACTGTGGTGTGGTTTTCTCTTGTTGTTCTGTAGTTTTGGTTTGTTATTTCTGTTTCCTGTTCTTTAGTTATTTTGATTTCCACCAAGTACCACTCATCTTCTGTGTTGATCCATTCTATATTGCTGGCTGGGCTGAGGTTTCCCCATTTTCCATGTTTATTGTGTCTATTCTCTCTTGTGTTTTAGGTGACAGTATTATATTCATTGACGTTAGTAGTCTCGTCCTCTAGCATCATCTCGGTTTGTGTTTTTATCATCATTTCAAGAACTTCCACTGGTTTGCTAATTCCTGCTTTCAACATTTCTTCTGCCTTTTTTATGAATTGGTGAATGAGCATTTTGGCGTTTCACGTCTGAATCTTTTGGTTTCACATGCAGTTATATGCTCTAAGTTTTTTTATTGTATTGTTTGTATTATTTCTGTTGTGTTGCTCATTCTTCTTTTGATTAGTTTTCGGGTGGTTAACCATGGTTGTTCTTCTATTTGTAGAAGGTTGGTTTCTCAAGTAGCTCCCCAGATATATTTTCTTGTTGGTTCCTCAAATAGCAATATTTTGTTAGGGCAAATGCCAGTTTTGTTTGCTATTGTTACCATTGTTATTTTGCAAATTGGGTTTTGTTTGGTGATGATCCTTACTATGTTTTTCTCAATTGTTTTCATGGGTTTTTCTTGTTTGTCTGGGGATGCTAGTTTTTCTGTGAGCCCTTTTAATAACCAGTTTTTTGTAGTTGTGTTGATTGGCAAGAAGGTGATTTTGTGACATTTTTCTTTGGTTAGTTGCATTCTTGATTGTCTTGATATGGGTAGTTTTAAGTTTTTGTCTAGCTTGTTTAGATGTTCTTCTACTGTGCCACTAGTTATAATGATGTCGTCGATGTAAGCATTTATTCCCTCTTTGATGCTGTGTTTGTTTTTGAGGGCTTTTGTTATGTATTGTTGAAATGTGGCTGGTGAGTTGCATAACCCGAATGCCATGTAGATCCATTTGTAGAGTCTGTATGGTGTTATGAAAATTTTTTTTTATGTCTTTTGGTTCCATTTGAAAGTGCCAATCTGCTTTGCAGAGATCTATTACGGTAAAATATTTATCTTTGCTCACTTCATAGAGCATGTCTTCAATTCTCAGTAGTGGGTATGAGTCTTTTTTTGTGATTTTGTTGAGTTTTTGGAAGTCTATACACAATCTGTGCCTTGTTCCCTGTTTCATGAACACAGTGGGAGCTGCGTAAGGACTTTTGCTTGGGCATATGATTTTATTGTCTATGAGTTCATTCAGGATCTTGTTATATTCATCTTTCACTTGTTCAGGTACTCTTCATGCTGGCAGTTTTATTAGTTTATTTGTTGTTGTTACGATCTTCTGAGTTTCTCCAATTGCTTTTTGCACACTGATTTTGCCAAAGTTGAATATTCCAATGTGTTTTATTAATAATTGTTGTAATTTTTCTCTTTCATCTTTTCGCAAGTGTTTGTAGTCTTCTTTTATTTCGAGTATTCTTTCTTTCTCTTCAGTATTCATCTCCGTGCCCTTTAGTCAGCTGTGAGGATTACTTGCTCCAATGGTGTTCATCCACACGTCCTTTAGTTGACCTTGTGGATTACTATAAATTTAGATGTTCATCTGCATGCTCTTTAGTTGGCATTGCAAATTACTTTCTCCATTGTTATCTTCCNTCATGGGTTTTTCTTGTTTGTCTGGGGATGCTAGTTTTTCTGTGAGCCCTTTTAATAACCAGTTTTTTGTAGTTGTGTTGATTGGCAAGAAGGTGATTTTGTGACATTTTTCTTTGGTTAGTTGCATTCTTGATTGTCTTGATATGGGTAGTTTTAAGTTTTTGTCTAGCTTGTTTAGATGTTCTTCTACTGTGCCACTAGTTATAATGATGTCGTCGATGTAAGCATTTATTCCCTCTTTGATGCTGTGTTTGTTTTTGAGGGCTTTTGTTATGTATTGTTGAAATGTGGCTGGTGAGTTGCATAACCCGAATGCCATGTAGATCCATTTGTAGAGTCTGTATGGTGTTATGAAAATTTTTTTTTATGTCTTTTGGTTCCATTTGAAAGTGCCAATCTGCTTTGCAGAGATCTATTACGGTAAAATATTTATCTTTGCTCACTTCATAGAGCATGTCTTCAATTCTCAGTAGTGGGTATGAGTCTTTTTTTGTGATTTTGTTGAGTTTTTGGAAGTCTATACACAATCTGTGCCTTGTTCCCTGTTTCATGAACACAGTGGGAGCTGCGTAAGGACTTTTGCTTGGGCATATGATTTTATTGTCTATGAGTTCATTCAGGATCTTGTTATATTCATCTTTCACTTGTTCAGGTACTCTTCATGCTGGCAGTTTTATTAGTTTATTTGTTGTTGTTACGATCTTCTGAGTTTCTCCAATTGCTTTTTGCACACTGATTTTGCCAAAGTTGAATATTCCAATGTGTTTTATTAATAATTGTTGTAATTTTTCTCTTTCATCTTTTCGCAAGTGTTTGTAGTCTTCTTTTATTTCGAGTATTCTTTCTTTCTCTTCAGTATTCATCTCCGTGCCCTTTAGTCAGCTGTGAGGATTACTTGCTCCAATGGTGTTCATCCACACGTCCTTTAGTTGACCTTGTGGATTACTATAAATTTAGATGTTCATCTGCATGCTCTTTAGTTGGCATTGCAAATTACTTTCTCCATTGTTATCTTCCAAAAGTTTCAAAATACTCCTGATATTAGATATAATATATTGTCCATAAATTTTCACTTTAGATCAATTCATGTTCACATTTCTGTTGGTGGCATTTAATATTGGGATTTTTCCTTCTCTGTTTTTTATCAAGCATACACTTGAGGGCATCGAGTTTTATTGTGTTAATTCCTGTTTGTTCATATAGCAAAATTTCCACTGTAATCCTTTTTTCTGTTTTAATTGTGTGCATTTTCCAATAGTACAGCTGTAATTTTATATCTTCTGTGAGTTCAAATAATATTTTTCGTTTTTCTTCTTCTTCTTTGATCTTGATTTCCTCTTCTTGTACTTTCATTGTCTTGTTGCCATAATTGATGATACATTTGTATTTGGATAGAAAGTTGTCTCCCAATATTACTTCATAGGTAAGTAAGTTTTGTGGGTATCAACAACTATTAAATCTTGTTCAAATGTGTTGTTGGAGATTCATATTCAAGTTTTTTTAGTGTTCCCTTCTTGTTGATATATTTGCCCAAAGCATTGATTAGTCTGCTCAGGGATTTCCTTAGGTTGTTTCATCCAAAGCCTAGTTTTGTAGTGCCCTTGTCCATTATTATCGATTTTACCATATCTGTATCAATAGTCACTTTAACCATCATTCTGTTTATCACAACTGTGATTGTGTTAACATTTCTGATATCAGTTAGTATCAATAATGGTGCTTGGTTCCTATTCCTAGCCATAACTTATTTGCATGCAATTATTGAGGCTGACATCTAACAGCAATTCCTCACAAACAGCCCTTGATCATTACACACAATAAATGCTTAGCTGCGCATTTAAGTATAATTAATCAAACCACAAAGCAAAGATAAACTACTAAAGGATAAATTTCCATCATTTTTACAGTGCTTTGTTTCTATTTATATAAAATTTCAGTAAACATATTTACTAATTAAAAAGTACCAGTCGCAAATTGATTTCTTATGTCTACATAATTAAGTTCTGCATAAACCACGTGGCTAGCTAAAGTTAATTCGGAGCGTATTGTCCACAAGCGTTTTGTCAAAATAATTGCGACCAATATTTACTTTTAAAATTTGTCAAAATCATTTAGTGCTAATTCTAATAAATTGATCTGAGTTTCCAATTACAGTTTTATGTGGTTTTGCCTTCTTCTTTGTTAGAATGTTATCAATTTTATTTAATTATGCTACATATATATATATATATATATATA
>CABFPE010000024.1:2306479-2324407 GCA_900660155.1 Hofstenia miamia
TGGACAGGGAACATCTGATGGTGATTTACTTTATTAAGCAGATAGAAATGACCTCTAGAAACATCAAAGCAAATATAGAAGATACATTGAAATTGGCTAAAGAACACAAGATAAAAGTAATAGTGATTGTGAGAACTCAGAGCAACAAAGAGATGACAGAGTTTTTACAGACGTTAGAAGAAAAATTGGAAAACGTTTTTATAATGAACAAAAGTGGCAAAGCAATATCAGAGATGATCAACATAGATTTGCAAATTAACACTATAGTGCCAGTGGAAAGAGTAATGGTTGAGCTAAAAATAGCCATAGACATGTATTACCAAGTAAGGACAATGGAAATACTTGGAATGACAGAGCATCTAGAGGAAATAGGAAATCTGTATATAAAGTGCAGCATGAATCAGACGCCAGAGCACTTGAAAAATATCATGGATGTGTGGAAAGAGATGAAAACGAAAAAACCAGTACATGAAGAATGGCCTATGATTGATATAAGATCACCCATAAAAACCTATCATAAAACGGTGGAAATGGCATTACTGGAGATTAGAAAAGCATATGAAATGGACTCAAAACGAAATTTTAGAAATAGGGAGTGAAAGTGCCAGTACATTAGAAACAATCCAAGAGATAGCAGCAAAAGAAATAAACAAAATGCATGAGATGAAGAAGTACATTAGAGAATATCTGCAATGTGCTTACACTAAGATAATTAGGAAATCGGAGATCATGTGAAAAGAAGGAGAAAATAGGCCAATAGAAATTATAGAGATGGTTAGCAAGTCGCAAGAAGAAATGAGAATGGAAGTGCTATTGCTACAATCTATCGCAATTGCACTAACCCCGAACACACAAAGAGAAATAGATAAAGTCAATTTAGAAAAGTGGGGTGAAAAGGAGCCGAGTGAGATATCTTGGGTTGATACAGATGACGAACGTCTCCTGGTAGAGATAACTGTATGAAGAGAGAAGACAGACAACATAGTACAGAGAATATACAGTGAAGTATATGAAAGGGAAACCAAGTTGATGATAAAAATACTTTGTACAGAAGCATTCACTAAGCAAGAGATAAATCAAATGTTACAGCCAAATAATCAGTTAGCTGTTGATATTGAATGTATCACATCGAAATTTTTGATGAAGTCCAAAACTGCGCAAAACCTCATGAGACATGGATTAAATAATATGTTTTGGGAGAATATAAAGACAAGCAAAAACAATTATCCCACAACTTTCGGGATGGCAACAATGTCATGAATGGAGGGATCGTATGAAGATATCAAAAAACAAACATTGACTACATTACTAAAGTGTACACTGCCACCAACAGTTTTTGTACCTATACTATTACCAACATGGCGATTGAAAAATAAGAAAGCAGTAAAAGCTTTATGGCATGAAGAGAACACATATGTGAACAAATTGGAAGACGCAGAAAGAATCGTAAGAGACAAAAGATATAAGAAGTCAAAAGAAATACTGGTCAGAAATAACAATAAAGAGAGGATATATATTGAAGGAATGGTAACGCCATATGATTTATACTGCGATGGAGAAGCGGTACACAAACAAATAAAGAAGGTGAGAAACAAAATCAAAAAAAGAAGTACACAAATGGTGATGTTATTCTCAGGGATAAATGATATAGTAAAATTGAATTATGGAGTCCTCATTACAGATACTACGATGTTATTAGAAGAGTGGAAATTATAACAATGATACGATTGGGAAAGAATGATCCAGATCAAATAATGCGAGAAGAGGTGCAAAATAACATAAGTGCATTTTATAATGAAGCATCTATACCTAAATCATTGAGGTCTACATACGAATTCTTCTATCCCAATACAACAGTATGCCCTGAACTGGCACATACAAGCAGAGTGGATGCAATGATGACACTCATGATATCGATCAAAGGCTTGAAACTATATGAAAAATATTACGAGGAGTTCAATGGCAAACTAAACAAACTGAGGAGCATGTGTATGATTTCAAACAAATTGAAAAATCATATGTTTTTAAGACATAAGAAAATGGTGAGAATGGAGAGGGAAGTGGTGCTTAAGCTAACAAAAGACGAAAAGTTCGAGAAAACAGAATGGGAGATGCAAGATGCTAACACGATGATAAAACAGGCTGTAGAGATGGTCCATGGAGAAAGAGTCGTGATCCTTAATTAGCTATGCTGGAGGGGGAGTGTAACATAATCCAATCATGTGTTGTCAAGTTGAGAGAAATGGAGGAAAGAACTAAGACTAAAACTTTGGAATAAATATTTATTGTAAACACATGATTATGATTAGTTAATTCATTTGTAAAATTACAATGCAGTATTTTTTCATATTAATTAATGGAGCAGGTATTGCAACCAGCAGAATTGACCAATGATCTCACCATAATTCAGTTAATGGAAGTTATTGAAAACAATTCAAAAGAAAGAAAGAGTTGACTAAACAAAAAAAAGATTGATAGATGAACTAAAATAAGACACAAGTCTTTGGTTAACAGAACAAAGAAATTTGTTTCAGCAACAAATTGAGAAGTTGACAGAAGTATACAAAGAAATAAAAATTCAAAGCAAATGCTTACAGAAAATGATGATGGAGTTGCATGAAGAAAANTATGAAAAATATTACGAGGAGTTCAATGGCAAACTAAACAAACTGAGGAGCATGTGTATGATTTCAAACAAATTGAAAAATCCTATGTTTTTAAGACATAAGAAAATGGTGAGAATGGAGAGGGAAGTGGTGCTTAAGCTAACAAAAGACGAAAAGTTCGAGAAAACAGAATGGGAGATGCAAGATGCTAACACGATGATAAAACAGGCTGTAGAGATGGTCCATGGAGAAAGAGTCGTGATCCTTAATTAGCTATGCTGGAGGGGGAGTGTAACATAATCCAATCATGTGTGGTCAAGTTGAGAGAAATGGAGGAAAGAACTAAGACTAAACTTTGGAATAAATATTTATTGTAAACACATGATTATGATTAGTTAATTCATTTGTAAAATTACAATGCAGTATTTTTTCATATTAATTATTTTGGCAATGTATTTGACAAATGGTGAATGACCAAAGTCGCAAACGCTAATTAATGCTGATGTGCATAATGGGCAGATGAAGGAAAATTGTCAACAAATTAGATTAACAGGTACTAGCCAAATATTTGAATTTTTATTATTTGCAAGTATAAAAGTAGTGTGATTTATTATTTTGGTGATGACTTAAATTCATTGGATTTACTTTGCTTTTCTTTGTCAGGTTATTTTATTTAATTGTCATGGAAAGCTAAACATTTGAGCACTAGGGTATTCGAGATGGTGGTCCATGACTTCATTTAATGGCAGCTTCAATACAGCTTTGCACCAACATTAATTTGTTTGCCATTCAAACGGCTGTGCAGCTGGTACCTGGTGCTTACCCGATGTGCTCTTAAGTTAGGTGTAAGGATAGGGGTTTTTATTCGTATTAGCTTTCTTATCATTCATTGTTCATATTATTACATTATGTTCTTTCAGTTAGCCCTCATAGGAAATTCCAGAACTTGTTTGTATTTTCTTGTATTGATTTCATTATGTGTAATTACAAGCAGACCTAAGAACCAACGACTTCCCCTTTTTTGTTATGGCCGCATTGGTTTTTCACATGTATCTTAGGTTAACATGTGTTTATTTATATGTAAGGATATTACATGTAAGGAAGCATAACAAGCTAATGCATCCTGGTTGCGAATTCCACTTATATTACAACTTTGTTGATAACAAGAACAATCAATGCACTAAATTAATAAGTTATTGTACACCATCACTATTGTATTTTTGCACACTATTTCACTGCACTGAGTCACTGGCGTTGCGGTTGCTGTTCTTCTCAAGGTTCAAGTGTCAGCTGGAATTAATTGTTATACTGTAATTCTTCAATTCCTCTTTGTGCTTTGCTTCAGGTCGGGTATTTGACCCTGTACATTGTACCATCTATCTCTTGTCTTGCATCTAAAATACAGTTGTTAGTTTTCTTACCAATACTAGTTGAACAGATATTATTTTAATTAATACACAACTCAAAGTTAGAATGAAAGAAGAGAGATGGAAAGTTGGAATCTGTTACCTACCATACTAGTTATGGAGGGAAAAATGTTACAGCAGCTCCTAAATTAAGTTAAGATTTATTAGTTGGAAGGTTGTCAAGATTCTACACTTCATTCTCGACTGCAATGCCAGCACAGTCGCAATTGGAGCCACACTAATTCAAATTCAAAATGGAGGAGAACGGCCTATACAATGGTTCAGCCAAAAACTAAATACTAGTGAATTCAACTATGGTGCAACTAAACTAGAAATGCTGGCACTTATAGAATCTCTTAAAAAATTCCAACACTTTCTCATTGGTGAAAAAAGCTTCACCATCAATACAGACAACAGCAGCCTCTGTTGGCTTAAGAATTATGCAGGAGATTGCTCAACTATTGATAGAATATCTCAACGATTTTAACTTCACCATAGAACACTGAAAATTGCACACAAATGCTGATATCTGGACAGCATTGCCCCTATACCAATGTCATCTGAAAAAACAACAAGGTCCAAAAAGAGACTTCCACTTCATACCACAGTGCCAATATGAACAACTACCGGATATAAATACTGATCAAAACAAACAACCCTCATCAAGTTTTGCTGCTATGAAATAGCAATCTCACCAATACCTTGCACAGTTAAAAACTGGCTACTACAACCAGTGCAGCTCTCCACTTCACTGCTTAAAAAGCATCAGAAAATTACCAATACTTATAAAAAGCTGCTAATACAGATAATCAATAACAAAAATGCAATGGGCCACACATTGCCCATCTTCCTACAGAATATACTCAGCATCCACGAAAGTGACTTGGGATTTCCTCCACCCCCACACGTGAAAATACATGTGGGCCACAACTGCTGAATCTCATTTCATGAAAAATATGGATACCCGCACATGTCTTACCATGGAAATGCTACTTCAATGATCACCTCACAGCATGCAATCCTACCTACAACTCTGCAGAAACCACAACATCATAGAAAAATTACTTTGCTATTTCAATACCTACAAACCCACTACCCAGAAATTGCATATAGCATAATAAACATTACCAAAGAAACAACAAACATTCATGGTCACTTAAAACCCATAAAAGTCATTACAAGAGTTTTAAAAACTGCCCTATCTGTCAAAGAAGAGGAACAACTACTAAAAGAATCTGCACTCTGCCTCTCTCCAAGAATACAACAACTACTGGAGGAAATTACATATGAAAACTATCTCAAACCGAAAAATTATCCATCCCAAAATGGATAAAAGCAGAAAACCAAAACCTACTAATGAAAAAAGCCATGTTCAACAACAAAAACCAAATCCAAATCCACTACACACCTCAAAAAGTCTCGGACATTGAACTAATCAGGATGAACATGTTTGCCAAATAGTATACTAAAACTGAACTGGAAATTCTCATATCACCCAACCAACAAGTTGCTTTCAATGTAGAATGCGCTTCAGCAACAATTCTTAATACCTAGAAAAACAAAACAAGCTCTCACCAAAACCTCCTCACTCCAAATAATCAGTGAAATAGATCACAAATCTCTCAATTATCCTGTAACCTTTGGCAAGGCTCAAATCACTGAAAAAAAAGACACTAGTTACAACTGGAACAACAAATCGCCACTACAAACAAATTTTGCATCCAACTGAAAATAGTGGGAATACCTGTCATAATGCCCTATACTACGGAAAATAACATGAAACTTCAACACACTAAATGCTTCAAAGATACCACTACCAAATTACGCAATCATGATCAGGGTCACTGACTCCTATTAGACACAAAATATAATCCAGAGGACATCTACAAAAAAGGTATCCCGGTCTGGCAGCAAATCCTTAACCTCAAAGATAAACTTACAAAAAAGAAGCTAAAATCACTTATGTTATTTGCAGGCAGCAACAACATCATCTGAGCCAACCTCGTCCAAGAGGATCTCAAATACCACAATGTCTCAAGACGTGTCAAAATAGTCACAATGATAAGAGCCGACATCAACAATCCCGACTGAATGACTGAAGAACTAATCCTACAAAACATTAACTTCCTCTATAAGAACACAACGTACCACCAATCACTAACATTGATGTTTCAGTTCTTCTTCCCCAATGAAAAACTCGACACTTCTATGGCACATACATGTACATCCAACATCAACGCCAAGATGACTCTAAAGATTTTCCTAAAGAGCCAAAAACTCTATAGAAATTTCTACGAAATCTTCCAACATCGTATCAATAATCTCAGACAATTGATCAGCATACCAGGTCTGACGAAAAATCTAAAATATATACAATACCACAAGATTTAAACTACTGAAATTGAAACAATCACTTACATTAGCAGACAAAAAGATATACTGGAAACCACCTGGGAAGATACCAGAATACTCCAGTTACTGGATGACACACAAAACTTGCTCTGACAACCATCATATCACATTACTTCTGCCTAACTCAGGGTAGCTTAGGGTGGGCGTGTGGCATCAACACCTGAGATGAAAGCCATAAAGTATTCTCTCCATCACTGTTAGAGGCTCTCATTCCTACTAATTATGGTTTCTCTACAAGTTCCCGCATTCGATCAGCTACCCACACTTATGTCATTGCGCAATGTTCATTTTAGTTCTGCTTAGTGCAGGTTTTGTTGTTGCTTATTTATCTGCTTATATAAATAGGGCCTTACTGTGCGCAAGCATTTAATAAAAGTTTAGTTTATGCAAAATCCTGTTGTCTTTGCTCTCAGCTGTATTATGACTGCCGCATAAACCCATTCATTTCTGGAGCTTAGTTGATCCAGATTATTCTTGTGTTACTATTGATGGCAGCTTTGTTGTCTCACTTCTGCACTAATTGCCACGTAATCCCAGATACTGCCAGTGCTGAACATATCCGTAGTAGTTACAATTGAATAATACCTGTATCAGTCCAGATACTTGTGTTTTCTCACATACTTAAGCTTGCCTCATTAATGTACACTACTTTAAATAGCTTGTCTAAATGGTACTCTTGGAGGTTCTGTTTTTGTGAGATTAGATGCTATGCTATCACTATGTTATTGCTTTTCTATATTGCTAAATATGATGATGCTAGTATATATATATATATATATATATATATATATATATATTAGAAAATAATACTTAACCCTAGTTAACTCAAGTTTGCTTTTTTACAATTTTTAAGCACTTCTATATCACAAACTTATATAGATTCCTACATTGTATTTTATGACTTATAATTTTTGTTTTAATCAATTCAAATAGATTGAAATCAATTGATTTGAAAATCAATATCAAATCAAATCAAATCAATTGACTTGATATCAACATGTTGATATCAATTCAAATCAATATCAACGGCAACCCTGATTAAAAGCTTCACAAGAGGGCGATAATTAACAATTTCACAATGTGCAAACAAATATCTGCTGAGTAACTTCATGCTGTCAGTGACAATTTGAATTTATGTAAGTGAGTATGAACTGTTTATTTAAATCAGTATATGTCTTTTTACAAAATGGACTGTACACTTGAAAAGAACTTCCTTATTTTCAATCTCATCCCTGGTGAGGTATGGCTGCAAATTTTTAGATATTTTCCAATAGCTACAATTTGCAAAACGTTATCTTGTGTTTGTAAATAGTGGTATAGACTCAGCTGCAATAGCGAACTGTGGAGAAACAGGGCCGTGGCTAGGGGAGAGCCAGGGGGCATGGCCCTCCCAGTTGTGCCACTGGGCCCCCTTCCTCTTGGAATCCTTGATGCAAATCTCCATTGTATTAATTCTAATATTCTGTAACTAAGTTAGAGTGAATATATTTCAGTTGAAATATATAAAATACTAATGCCATTCTATTTAAAAATTCAATAAAAAAAGTGTGAAACTATTTCATATGAGTAAAACTATGATTAATTTATTGAAATTTTCGGGGGCATGGCCCCCCTAATTTTCAAATGCAAGCCACGGGCCTGTGGAGAAACATTACCATTTCAAGAAATTTAAAACTATCAAATGATTCTTTTAACAATTTATTTTTTTACAAAGATTTGAATGCAATCAAAAGTTTCTTTGTAGTTTCAAATCATAATTTCACTGATTCAGTGCTAAGAATACTAAATACTCAGTAGCGTCAATATTCATGAAATTTCTTTAAGAAGTGCGGATATTTATCAGGATTACATAACTGATGCAGGATATACTAGCTTATTAAACCTAGGAAATCTACATTCACTGTCATTGTATTGATGTGCAATTTCAGATGACAGATTTTCTTTTCTTTGCAGGAATCTTCGTAGAATTACCAATTGTCTCTTAATAAAATTTTAAACAAAAGACATATCTACCACTGTGTATAATCAATTTTTCACAATGTTCGTTTTGATTTTTAATTCATTTGAATTGTGGAACCTAAAGACAGGGTAAAATGATAAATAAAACAAATATTTTTACATATCAAACGGGGATCGAATTTTTTATTTGTGATATATAAATTAATTATCATACTTTTGCATGAGACAAAACAAACAGCAGAGGTTTTTTTGTGAGAGCAACGTTTTTCTTCTTTAAAGTATGAATCTAAACATATATAAATATACAAATAACAAAATTGTTTATACCGTTTTTTTGACATAGCAAAGACGTGAATAGAAAAACATTCTTGCGGGGAAGTGGTGAAACAACATCATCAACAATAAAATCTAAGCAGAGCAAATATTGTTAAGTCGTAGACAAATTTTTCCATTACAATATACTATACACAAATTCAAATTGATTACAGAGGCAAGATGAGGTGTTGATACAAATCATTGATTTATTACCTTTGTCTCATACAACAATCCACTTGAAGATGTGTTTCGTCTGTATGTTTTGCTTGAAAAACAATTGATTTGGTTTGTGTAATTATGAAAGTTCCACCACAACTGTATTTGTTTAGAGTATGCATTGTTTTATCCCTCGACTCAAAATAAATTATCACATAACACAGTTTTGAAATAACAAATTTGATCCCTGTTTGATATGTAAAAATAATTTTCTTTATCGTTTTACCNTATGTTTTGCTTGAAAAACAATTGATTTGGTTTGTGTAATTATGAAAGTTCCACCACAACTGTATTTGTTTAGAGTATGCATTGTTTTATCCCTCGACTCAAAATAAATTATCACATAACACAGTTTTGAAATAACAAATTTGATCCCTGTTTGATATGTAAAAATAATTGTTTTCTTTATCGTTTTACCCTGTCTTTAGGTTCCATGATTCAAATAAATTAAAAATGAAAGAAACATTGTGAAAAATTGATTATACACAGTGGTAGATATGTCTTTTGTTTAAAATTTTACATTATCAATTTAGATCATTCATTGCACTTGGAAAAGTTTCACACACATTTCAATGAAGATAGTAATGTTTATTTTAGATGGATTAACACTGTTTTAATAAATTCGTTGTGATGACAGTTTGTATGCAGTGATGCAGTCCTATTTTGTTAACAATGGGGCCTTATTAAACCAAAAATTTTGGGACCCCATACTCGTCATAAAATGCTTACACACACCTTTCTTTTCGGTTTACACTAAGAAACACTGTAAAACAAAAAAATTAAATTAGTAATTCAAATTTAATTATTTGAGATCTCTATTAGTTTCAGTTTGAATATCATCAGCTGAATGGTGTCTAAGCAACTGAATCCTCTACAATTTCAAAAGACTGCATTTTCCTTACTAAGGCAATACAGTAGACAGTTTATAATACAGTATGTTTTGTAAATCCACTGATAATAAATCAATCCCTAATACATCGAAATTAGTCTGGAATTGATTTCTACATTCAAAACCCATCTGTTAAAAAAGGCAATACCGCTATTTATCAATCCAATTTTTCTAAGAAGAGAATGACCGAATTAAGTATTGAATCACCAAACTTATTGTAATTGCGATATCATAGATGATACTGAGGTTGAAATTTTTGCTCAGGGTGCTACAAAGCGCATGAATTTGTTGGAGGCCATGTATATGATCCAGTGAGCTTGGAATTAGTTTCTTGGAACAACATCAAAAATGGTTGGTCAATGAAGAGCCAAATTTACCATCACTCCTACTCTAGTAACTGAAAAGAAACTTGATAGATAGCTATTGATTGATGATGTTATAGATCCAGATGTTAAGGAAGATGACATGTTTAATGAGCTGGCCCACGACATTGTGGATGCCAAGCGAGAGGAAATCAAACTTGATGAAGATAGTGACGTAAAGGTAAATACTCCCAAGCCTCCAACAGCTGCGGAAAAACGACATTGCCTTTTTCAATTGGTATATAGTCTCAATATATAGCAAAATAGACGCCTCTGTTGCTTGCAAAAAGAGCATTAGCCCTGAATTATAGGAAAAGTACCCCCAAAGCAAGTAATTCTTGATAAATTTATTATGTGTCAAAAACAGAACATTTGTTAAGACTTTTATAAATTGCCTAGCAATGGATATACCTTTTTAGTGTTTGTAATTTTCCTCTTAGTGATTAAATGCATTGGATAGCACTAGTAAATCTATGATAGATCAAAATTACCATTAAGAATTTATGTTTGCTTCATTATTCATTCAGCAAAACAACTAGCAGATACATACAATTATGTAGATAATCTCACTATATTTGGCATTTGTAGAAATTTGGTTTCCATTTGATAATTTTCGCATTTGAGACAGATGTAAGTATATTCTCAGAGTAATCACTGTTCTAGTGTTAATATAATCTAAAATAGCGTGGTCCTAACAAATTGATTGTACAAATACAAAAATGACTGAAAAGGGCCAAATAGTCATTCCTCATTATTAATAGTGGCCATTCACCAAGTATCGATTGCCAAATCAACTTCTAAATTGGATATCATTTTCCTTAGAAATTCTTTGTACTTCTCTTTTAATTTTTCTTATTGGAGGTAAACCGTGTAAATTTTATCACCGAGTGATTTCAGGTGAAATTTTATATTGGTTTAATTCATAATATGCTTTAATTTACAATTTTGCAAGTGTGTTTTCTTGAATACTTGATAGATCAGTTCCTGGATGAGTAGTGGATTGCTAGAAAATGAAGCAAAAAAGTCTGAATTTTTAAATAAAATGAGCACCATAGACCCCCACCCTTACCATCAAAAATTTAACAATGGGGGCCGGGCTCACCATTGGCCCCCGCCCCACTACACCTCTGTTTGTATGTATGTTTCATTGTAAATATTTTTGATTGTGAATGTCATCTCGTTTTTAATAATACTTGTTTATTAACCATTAATTTAGATGCTATCTGTGAAAATCATGATGTGGCAATACACTTTGCAGAACAATGCTGTGGAAGGAATACAAAATTATTTGGTAAGAATTTTTTTACATAATAATAATAGATATTGTTTTTCATTGTTATGTCAGATTCTTTTCCATTATTTCTGTTTGTTGTGTATGTAAAGATTAAAACTGCTGTCATTATTTTAATTTCTGTTTTTATTGTAGTAATTGAATGTTTTAGTGTCATCAACTAACATTATTACAAGAAGAACGTCTAGCTTGGAATATTCCTGTGCATCTTTCTCCACACATCCACTGATGAAGTCATGACGAATATTATCATTGTTCATTGAACTGTCGATGAAATACGCTATATATAATGGCTGGTGTTGAAGAGAACGGTTGGGTTTCTTGTGCTCTCCGCAATGCTGTAATCAGCAAGTTGTTTGGCGGAATTATGTACCTCGATGCAGCGGAATCTTTTATTAAACATAAAAAGAAAACGCCGCTGCATCAGATGTTCACTAACTTAAACAAAGATCTCGCTGCTAAGGATCTCTTACATCTCTTCAAACTGGCGCTCTTTTCAGTCGTCTCCAACATATGTCCTAACTGCCAAAACTTCTACTTCTGCATCTTCAGTCACTTTTACCTCGAGGATTCGTCATTCTCCTACACCACGTCAATATTTATCTTTTAAGGAACTTCCCATCACCAAAACCAAAGTCAAAATCCAATTACGTCAAGTCTATTAAACCTAACACTACTACATTTCTAATTGGCAGTAGTATTCTGAAGTATGCTCGTTTTTGAAATCTTCTTCATAATCAAACGACTACAATGCACTCATATCCAGGTCACAACACAAAGAAGCTCACTGACAAAATCTCTTCGTATCCCAAAACTCACATGAACTCCATCATAATCAATGCCAGTCTTATAGATGCTCTTAACTCCAATTAAACTCAGTCTTTCAAATCTAAGTTAAGCAGGCTAATCTCAGAAGTATGTCGTCAATTTACACCTTGCGTCATCTATGTTCTTGAAATCACTCCTATCTGTCATGATTCCAATATTCAAAGGAACTTTATAATTCAAGAATTCAAACTGAGTCATCCACTCTCTATCTGTGAACAATTTCTCTGTGATCTCTGTTTTCCAAAGCTTTTTACATGCTCCTTGTCACATCAATGACAAACTTCTTGCTAGGGATGGAATACATCTTTCTCGTCAAGGTCTAGCTCACATGATCCCCAATCTCCAATCCTACTTCAGACCCCATAAAATCTCCAATCCATCTCATTGTCTAGCAAATGTTTCCTATTCAAAGCTGTAACCATTCGTCAGGTCCTTCTCTGTACTCCTTCATATCAATCTAAATGAAACAGGTACTTTTAATTTTGTATATTTTAACATATCTTTGTTTAAAAAATGTTGCTATATACTATATACACTCAGACACATCACTTCTCAACTCACATCGCACCACCACTAAGCACTAATACATAACAACACTTAAATTCAGTAAGTTCATTTTCTACCAATCTTTAAGTTTTGTTCTAAAATTTATGAGAAACCAAACGGGAATTTTCTTAAAATCATATGTTTAATTTGTCTTTTAATATACTACGCATATACAGTTAAATTCAGTACGTTTATTCCTAATAATCTCGATAAATATTTTTATTTCATTAGATTACTACTCTCAGGAGATATTAAACTTAACCCAGGAGCAATTCTAGAAGAATTGCAAATAGAAAATAAACTAAAAAATTACTGCAATAACTATAAATTTGTATATCTCAATGCTAGAAGTCTAATTTCAAACAGAAATGACTTTTCAAGCTTAATAAATAAGATGGGACAAAATGCAATATTCTTAATTAAAAACTTGGTTACAACATCACACTGATCCTAATTTGTTTAATCCTGACCAACATTATTATGAAATTTTCATAAAAAAACCCATTAGGTAGAGGTGGCGGACTCATGATATTGGCCCAATAATGTTTAAAACCAGCGTGTACATTAGAATATGAATTAAACCACAATATATTTGAATCACTCTGGATAGAAATTATATCATTTGAAAATAAATGTCATAAAGAACTGATTAATATCGCATACAATCCAAATAAAAATTATCATATTGACTACCTAAAATTTAAGGCAAATGAAATTTCCTAAATAAGTGACCCCTACTATTCTATAAATATATTTGGTGACTTTAATATAAATTATTTTAATAATCTTGAGAAAAAATCGTTTAGAGAATTTTGTGCCACATATGATTTTCGTTTTATAAATACTGACTGTCCAACAAGACAAAACAACTTAATTGTCTACTTCCTAACAAATTCAAACTTATTTTTTAAATCCTTAATGTTTGAATCATTCAGTGACCATGCTTTTTGCACATATATAATTAATATAGCTACCAAAGCCAATAATTTTAAAGTAATTTATGCAAGAGATTATCTAAATTATTCAGATGAAATAATGGAAACACTTTTGAAAAACATATCATTCAACTACATATACACATTAAAATCTGGATCTTGTATGATTAAATATATCTCAAAAAAATTTGCACTGCAATTAATAAAGCAGCAACAATTAAGTACCACAAAGTAAAATTAAAGGCGGGAAAATTTGCTTTATCAAATGCTGATAATCATATACGTGAACAAGTAAGCATTAAAAGAAAATTGTTTGAACTTGCTTAAACAGAGCCGAGAACAACTAAGTGGACTATTATGAAAATTCAAAGAAGATAATTAAACAATTAAGAAATAAAAAATCTGCCTTAAAACAAAAAGGTTCTTCAATAAACTAAATAATACAAACGAAAAATGGCGATATATTCATAACTTTTTGGGAAAAAGTGAAGGACTTTCAACTGACATTAATGAATTAAGTATTGATAAAAAAATTACAATGGAAAAAACAAGAATAATAGACCATCTAAATGAAACATTTAAGGAACTTGGCAATTTCAATTTTCCCCAATATAAGAGAAAGACAAATATTAATAAATTTCCAGCAAAATCATACTTTTCTTTTAGACTTGTAAATGCAATCTGCATTGGCCATCCTGTCAGTAAACTATTTGAAAAGTTATTAAATAATCAAATAAATGCATATTTGATATCTGAATATATTCTTTCAAAAAAACAATTTGGTTTCCATAATGAGTTTAGCACTCAAGATGCAATTTTGTCAATATCACAGCAAATAAAATTCAATTTAGCTTCTAATAAATGTAGTTGCATTGCCATTCTTGATTTGAGCAAAGTGTTTAACTCAATGAACTTTGACATATTGAAACACAAATTAATGCATTATAGTTTTGATGACAACACTATAAATTTGATTATGAACTTTCTTATAAATCAACAGCAATGAGTTATACTTAATGGCACAAAATCAAAATATATTACAACTAACCGTGGGGTATCTCAGGGCACACTTCTTGGCCCCATCCTATTCTCACTCTACATAAATGATATAAAGAAACAGATAAAAAACAGTAATATTTATCAATATGCGGACGATACCTGTCCCATAAGTACTTATGTAAATGCCTTTAATGCTACAAAAATTCTCCAAAATGACATCGAACATTTAACAAAGTATTTCTCACATAATCAATTGAAAGTAAATATTGAAAAAACACAATTTATAATTTTCTCGCCTAAAACATTTAAAAATCTCACAAAAAACATTGAACTAAATAAAAATCAAGTACCAATAAAGCAAAGTGAATCAATAAATTATTTAGTTATTGAGATTGACAATGATTTAAATTTCGAACAATTTTTAATGACTAAAATTTAAAAAATGGCTTCTGGAGTTAGGTATCTTTACCATCTGTGAAACGTCTCAAATATATATCACAAACAATTAATAAATTCTTTTTAATAATCTCATTTTCAATATTGCTCATTTCTCTTTACAAACATAAATTCAAAATATCGCATACTTCTGACTAAAACTTTCAATTGGTCTCTTAAAACACTTAAATTTGTGCAAAAACATGACAGTTCATCTGTCTATCGAATTCAATATAAAATATTAGTTCCTTATTACAGAATTCAAATGCATATGGTATCAATATTATTTAAGTGTAAATCTGGTACACCTTCTCTTTCATTTTTAAAACAATATATTAAGTTAAATGAATGTTCTCAAAAATTTTTATGCTTAGATAAACATTCAAATAGTTTTCACCACATGGCAACAAAAATTTGTAATAACTTAGACAATCAAGCTAAAATGGACATTAACTACAAAAAATTTAGAAAAAAAGTGCGAACATTCCTCTTTCATATACAATGCATCTTAATGATAATAATACACTATAATCCTTCGAAAATTTTGTATGATCCTAGACAATTTACACACACACACACACACACATACACAATTCCCCAACAAACACACACCACACAATTATATATATGTATATGTTAATATTGTTTTGTACATAGTTTTTAGTTTATAGTCTTGTACCAAAGATTTTTTGCAATGAATTGCTTTTGACTCATATGAACTTTATCATTTATTAGTGCATTTTATATTTTCTTTGTAAATAAATTTATTATTTATAAATGTTCATTTTCTCTGTATTGTGAGAGTATGCATTTGTGAAAGCATGTATTTAATTTAAGTTATTTTTACTTGGGAATATTTATCAATTACATTTTTTAAAAAAGCTTTTATATTTGCAATTGACACGTGGATCGTCTGTGAAATGTATTTATTTTCCTCAATATTAAAAAAATAAAAAAATATTTTTGTTTGAAAAAAGACTTTTACTGAAGAAATTTAGCAATAAAATATAATTTCAAAAACGTGAATTTTTTGCATATAGAATTTCAATGATCTTTGACAATTATTTATGTAATATGTATGAAAAAATTGATTACATTTTAAACAATAGACTGCAAACAAAATTGCTTCCCAACACAAAACAGAACGTATTCTGAAGACGTCAGAAATACACAGACAGTCAAAGTACACAATTACATCATAGCCATACCCACCAGGGTCAAAGGTCAATTTACAGGGGGGGGGTGGAACCCAAGTCACACTACTGAAAGGCTTGAATACAAATGGCAAGGTTTTAATTTTTGTAATTGTTCAATAGACCACATCTAACCTAAATTCACCATAGCTCAAGCTAGTGATTGTAATTATTTTTGTAAATATTATTTTTGTATGTGTTTTTTCCTTTATTTCTATTATTTGACGCTATTTAGAGTTGTAAACAGCATTTTATATTGTAAAAAGCAACTCTAAATATAGATAATTTATTTCATTTCATTTCAAATCACTATGCCTCTTTGTAAAGCAAATAACACCTTCATGTTTGTGAAAAGAAATATTCTTTTTTAGCACTTGCATTAATTCAAGACTTTCAATTTATAAATCTATGGTGCTGTCTATTCTTTTGCTTGGTTCTCAAATTTAACACTCCTTTTGAACAGAATTGACAATCTTAAAGAAGTTTCAAAGCAGGATTATTTCTGGTAAAGGTAAATTATCATATCACCAATGCATCATTAGACTTAATGTCCTATCAACTTGTCCAACTAGAATTTTCTGATCTATCTTTTTTAATACTTGCTTGAACAGAAAATATGACATGAATGTTTGGAATTTCATTTCATTATACATTCTTGTCAGGCAAGGGCATTCTTCCAATGTGGTTACATGCATTTCATCACAAAACAAGAGTTTCATTGTTCATAGAATCAGTATTTTGGAAATTTTATACAATTTCAGGACTTGCTGAAAGTGTTCTGTCAGAATTATTTAAAATTTAATTTCCTCTTTATTCTAAAATATGAGAGCACTTCCACATTCACCCAGGTGTCCATCAGAAATGCTCACATTTATTAAATATTATGGGCTTTCACCAGGAGGCCTATTGTTAAATAATAGTCTTGGGTATGGTAACCAGGAAAACTGGTAGCAACTATTAGCAAACATTTCCCTTTTTAACACTGATGTAATTTCTATTTTAATATACATTTAATACATACTGGTTAATATATATTTTATTATTCATTTGTAAATAGACTCTTTGATTTACTTTGATTATTTGGGTCTTCACCATTTCAATATTAATGACATGCCTTTTGGGCAGTATATTTGATTGTCCCCATGATTCTAACATGACATTGCTTAAATTAAACTTTGATTATGAGGGAGAATTTTAAGCATTTTGCAGGGATTAAATCACTTTGTATATAACCTAAAAAAATCTGTAACTTGTTCATTACAATCAATTAGTTTAGCTCAATAATACTAGCATTATTTTCTCTCTCTTTCACTATGGTTTTGGAAATGATAATAATTAGATAGGCTCTGGCAACTATTTGGGAATCATGTTGGGATGAGGAGTGACTATTAGTGATTTCTTCTAACACCATGAATTGTGGTCACATTAAGATAGGTATATGGCTAGTGGGTAAAAACTTGTTCTTTTCAATTTGTTTGTACAAATGCACATTATCTTTTACACTATTGTTAAATCATGTCTGTTGGCCTGCATGAA
>CABFPE010000024.1:2333159-2345305 GCA_900660155.1 Hofstenia miamia
AACACTAACAATCAATTTATGATACTAATAACAAAACATGTTATCAACAATCTTGAAATGTTTCATATAAAAATTCCTACTTGCAAATATTTTATTCTTGAATTCATTTTTATAATTGTAAAGAGATTTCATTTTTGTTACATTTTAAACAATAGACTGCAAACAAACGTGTTTATTTTTGCCATCTGTGAAACAGGTATTTTTCTCAATAAACACATATGATTGAAGATTATCTTTATAATCAAAACAATACACTGTGCATTTGTCTGCATATCAAGTGAAGCCTCTTTGATGTATTACCCTGTCTCACACAGCATTCCAATTGACAATGTGTTTCGTTTGTACACCATGCTTGAAAAACAGATCAACGTAATCTTAAATATATATAATTAAATCTCAGATATTTATTCTTAACACTTTTTGCAATATTATCTCTAGTTAGTTTTACAGATATTTCTTTTAAAACAGAATCAGTTTTATTTTAATGAATTGCTGCGAATTTGCAGTCCAATGTTAAATTTATTATATTCTTTATAGAAATTTAATTTGTTTGTTAAAACACATTTTTAATTGATTTTGTTTAAACTTTTAATATTCATGTGTTTATGATTGTGAATGTTATCTCGTTTTAAATAACAACTTGTTTATTAACNACACATTTTTAATTGATTTTGTTTAAACTTTTAATATTCATGTGTTTAGATTGTGAATGTTATCTCGTTTTAAATAACAAGTTGTTAATTAACCATTGATTTAGATATGACAATGTGAAATTCATAATGAGTTTGTTTCCTACAGAATTCCCTCAACAACAATGATAAACTAACACAATAGACAAATTTAATAGTAAGATATATATGATCATTATAAGCAAAGTGTACAATAAATTACATTTTTGTCTTGTCCTAAACACGTATGTGGGTTTTACCACGTATGTTTATTAAATATTAGAAATTGCGAGTTTTTGCATAAACTAGTTTTTGGTTTTTTCCGAAAAATTGTTTTGCTTTATTTCCGAAATAAGTCATTATGCTTCTAACGAGTATTATATCTCTCTGATTCAAACATTTGTTATTTTACAGGTTGAAGATTGCACAATGCTAAACTTCATCATTCAGAGCCATTGTGTAATGCATGTTTTTACATTTAGCACAAATTATACACAATTGATGAATATATAGTATATTCCTTCCTTTGAGGACTATATATTTGATTAATATTAATGCATGTTGAAATATACATCTATACAAACATAAAATGTTATACCCAAGTGTTGGGTTTTACATCTATGAATTATTTTCCTTAATACAGTGTTGCATAATTAAAAACATTGTTACAATGAACATGTAATAATTACATTAAAAGAAGCCAATACATCAGTTTGCCTAAGAAATAAAAACTTCATCAAAAAATAAATTTAACTTTGTCAAAACGTTTCTTGTCATCAAATATCTCACTTTGCCCAAATCCTAGTGATCAAAAATAAAAACTTTGTCAAAAAATTATTATGCTCAATTTAATATTGTCAAAACATTTCTTGTCACCAATTATATCAATTTGCCAAAATCCTGACAATCAAAAATATAAACTTTGTCAAATAATTAATTTGTTCAATTAGGTTTTGTCAAAAAATATTACGTCGCTAGATGGTGTGCAATAGAATTGCTTCATTTCCCTGTGGCAAATAGCCACAGGTGTTACGAGAACTTCAGGGTGTCCCAATGGGGAGGGATTGCCTTGGTCTCTTACTACTGATGATAATTATGGATGTATTCACCAGTCCAAAATACATTGACTTCAATCTTTGGGCACATTAATCACCAATTTTTGCTGTTCTTTACATTGTGGAAAGCATCACCTCATGTCAACTATCATTTTATTAATTCTGCAATGTCAAAAGCATTAGTTTCTCTCACTGCAATATATGATGAAATTACTCACTAATTATTAATAAGGAAGCATCTTTTTAATTCCATTTGCTAAAATTAATAGCTCCTTAATGCAGTAATTGTAAAAAACATGCACACTGGTATGAAATAATCAAGTGTCTAGTTAGAACACGAATGCTCAAATGATTAATAATTCCTTTAATTAATGTGGATAATATAGTACTCTTGAAAGCAAAATACTAAACAATGGTAGAGTCTGAAATATAAAATGTAATACAATGTTTAGTTAGAACACTAATGTGCAAATGATTAATAATTCCTTTTATGTGAATAAAACTTTTGAGAAAGCAAAATTCTTAACAATGGTAGAGTGTGAAATAAAAATAAGTGTAATACATGAAATATATAAAATTAGAAAGAAACACAAATTATTTGAAAAGATTTACTTGTTTTTTCAAATTAAAAATATATAAGTTCATGTAAATTTATACTAATGCCCAAGTTTAATGTTGTTCCTTCATGAAACAGTCAAATGTTTTTAATTTTTAGTGGTCCATCAAATGCAGGAAAAATGAGCTTACTTGGGAAATAAATTGATAAAGACTATTTTAATAGATATTATAAAAAAATTGTTTTTTATTATCACTTCCAAAGTATTATTTTTAACAAATTTAATACGAAAATGAAGCATGTAGAGTTTTTCAAGGAATTTTTGGAAAGTTTACTAAGTGAAAACAAGGTTCAACACTCATTAATAATATTTGATGATATGGATGAAACTGTGCTACAATCAGAGGCATTTGCTAACCTCATTAGACCTGGAAGACATTTAAATTGTAGTATTGTGTTGATCACCCATTCAGTTTTTTCAAAGGGATGCTACTCAAGTCTAATTCAGAAAAATGCTTCTGGAATATTTTTGTTTAATTTTAGGAACTCAGATGGGAATTATTCACAAATTGTTGACTGCATATAAAAAGGCTATTAGCAAACCATATGGTTATTTATTTATAAATTTTGATCAGGACATACCAAACAAATTAAGTCTTTCAACAAACCTTGAAAGTAGACAAATTTTCTATGGAACTGATTCAAGAATGCATCATTTACAAATTCCTAATGGGATGCCCAAAAAAGTCTATGATACAGCTCCTAGGAGATGATCAACCTTTAAATTTAGTGTGAGGGATCATTTTTAATATTCTGCAAGGAATTATCCCAATTGATGATGAAAAGACTACATTTCTAGAATACTGTCAGTATGCAGAGGCTGACTACTAAAACATCCAAAGTTGAAAAAAAATTGAAATTTTAAGAATGTCAAATGGACTAGCATTTTTCAATTGTCTTTTATGCATTATGATGAACTATATATAAAATCAAAATGCATTAAAATCTCAAAATATACAATGTCCACAGTTGAAATGGTGCTTAATAGAATAGATCAACAGATTTCTGTTGAGAACAACATATTGATGGCAACAGTATGCAGCTAAAATACAACCAAGTGAGTAATTGTTATTCTACACAACAAGCCCCCTTCATTCATGATGATATACAGGTAAAATGCAATGCTGTTCAAATACCCACTCAACACCAATGTCAACAAGATAACACAGGCAGTGATGAATTAAAAATTTTTTAAACATTTCAAATACAAGTGCTCTCCTACACACTGATACAATTTATACAAGTGCCAGCTCAATATCATTTCCACAATTCAAAAACACTGCAAACACCAAACAAAAGACTGAACCAATGTGTGTGTGCAATTTTAAAAGACAATGGTATGATCCCTGCCCATTTGTTAAAAAATAATCATGTTTATGAGGCTATAAATAAAAAACAACTTATTGTTTGGAATTGATTGTAATGGATAAACACTTGCGTCAGTTGTACACATCATTAAAATCATTTGCTAGTTTTAGAGCTTATAATGAGTTGCATCATAAAGCTAAATTGAAATTCCCCAAAATAACTCTGGAAAATGTTCAAAATTTCCTTGCTACAATTGATACATATAATATTCAGAAATCAGCTGTTAGAAAATTCCCACATCAGCAGGTTATTGCATTTGGCATTGATGAAATATGGACCATGGATTTGGCATTAGTTGAAATTCTAGCATTGTACAATAAAGAGATAAAGTACCTGCTTGTTTGTTATGATATTTTGTAACAAAAATTTCATGTACAGCCATTGTATAATAATACTGTTAGTCATGTGTTGTCTGCTTTTAAAAAATTTGATAACTGGTGTAATGTGAAAAAGATTTGGGTTGATAGGGGAACAGAATTTAAAGAAGTGGTTAATGATTTCTGAATTAAAAATGATATAATAGTGTATATCACAAATTCAAATATGAATGCAATGTTTGAAAGAAATCCTATTTAAGTATCTACAATTTAGCAGGGGTTATAAATATATAGATAAACTACAACAAATTTTTGGCGTGTTAAATTCTAGAGTAAAGTGCACAATAGGTATGTCTCCAAATTCTATAAGAAAAAATATGTACCATACTTGGTTGGAAAACTAATAACTGTTAGTAATGTAGAGTCACTCAGGGCCTCTTTTTATTTTTACTTTAATTTTAAGGCACACTCAATTTAATTTGGTGCTATTTTGTTAATGAATTGTTAATTTTTGATTATTTCAAACCTAAGTTTCGAACTTAGTGATTATCCCCACAGAGCTTTAGAATTACGTGTAATTGCTCAGTTAATTTGCAAGGGAAACTAACTTTTGTAAAAATGGTAAATATTTACCTACTTTTGTATAAATAGGGGATACGATTGTAAGCAAATGTCAAATAAATTTCGTTCTCACTGGATACCATTTGCATTTCTATTATATTATATCTTACTAAACATTTTAGCTCTGGTATGAATTTTATAATAATGAAATTGTAAGATCCAGCGACAATGTGGGAGGAACTCCACTGTGCCTGGGGTGATAACTCGCCCCTTAACAGATGTGAGCCTATATTGTGGTCGCCTTAGGCTAGGTATAGGCATAGGCAATAAAAGAACTACTACCTTTTGATCAAACATGCACAAATTAGAACACACCTCGAATATACTATGCCATTGGCAAACACAAATACGTGGTAACTACACGTTTATTACTATCTTATTACATGAGCTGAGTAGATAAACCCGGAAATAAATTATTTGTATTGAGCTAGAAATTAAAACTAGAGACACACATTTAGCACCTTGGATTTGTAAGGATGGATTCTAAAGGCTTGGCTTCAGCGTGATGCTGTGTGAATTGGTCACTACTTTAACTGTCTTGGAATTACTTTTTTTTCTACAATGAAGTTGGCGAATTACCAATCTTCATTTGTTTTGTTAGAAAGTGGGTTGCTCTTGGCGATGGTAATCTTCTGCAACCTTCATACTGCTTGAGCTGCTAGAAGCACCCCGTGATTCTACATGGTGATCCTGACATGATTCTTGGACACTCTGGAGTGTCCGTTAAACTACCTACTCCATTCTGTTACTGTGTGCAGATGGATCAACATTCAGAGATGTACTCCAGTTGTGAAGTTTGTGCGCCTACCAAAGCAGTCACCCATTTTCACTTGGTGATTGTGAAGTGAAACCGAACTGTTAGGATGTTTTTCTATTGTATTTGGTATTGGTTTTCTACTGGGTGTGAGTCAGCTAGGATGGATTTCCTCTGACCATGATCTACTTCACCACCCATCAATATGAAACTTCACCTTATGTGTAGTTTTACATTTGCCAGCTATGTGATGTGATGCCATCACTGAGCTCTGACTCTGTTCTTACCTGTTCTTAGTGCTATATTGGTTAGTCTCGTTTTTCTAGAATTTGGATTGTGTACCTATGCCCTGCTACCATCTGTTAAGTGCTTTTATTTCTCTGACACAGTTGGATGTTTCTCCTACATTATTGGAATTGTTATTGGAAACTTTTCTCTTACTTTACTTTACTTGCTTGTTTATTCTTTTGTTCTTATGGACATGGATTTTTCTAATTCTTGTAATGGGATTCCCACTCAGGTTTTCCCCTGTGTGAGCGCTGGCAGCTTGGATGCTGTCCCTCGCACTGCTGGACTTAATTCTGTTGTTGTTTTACTGACTCCTACCCCACTAAACCTGTTTATGGTATATCCACACCCTCTGAAGTTTTGTCACAAGAAACTCCATTTCCTGCTGAATCTGTTTCTTATGTATACTCCACTGTTGCCTCATTCTGAGTTGCCAACACCTGTTCAACAACTCAGAGAAGCCCTAGCTGAACAAATCTCACAGCGCCATTCCGTGAAGCCTGTTTTGACGCCCTACAAGCTTAAATGAGACAACAAGCCACTGCTGCCTGGCAATGTGAGAGACGCCTTCTTGACTCAATCTCAGCCTCGGAGATTGGAATTCAGGAATCATTCCCACAAGCTCCTCTAACTCCCCCAGAGGAACCTGAATATGTAACTCATGCTCTTTTGGATAAGGGTCTCAATGCTCTTTCAGAAAAGTTCTCAACAGTTATATCACAGGCAATGTCTGCCCACCTTTCTAATGATTTGTCAGCACCTACTCCGTCCCCTGTGACACCACCATTTGTTACCCCCATTACCTCTTTTAAAAGTGGAGCACCTACCTTCACTCAGTCTACCATTTCTCAAATCACAATACTAACTACAGTAGCTACACCAATCTCTTGTACCCCAAGCATAACAGTTGTGCCTTCAGCACCTGTAAATGTCTCAGTCACTCCCACTACTATGATTGTTCCACCTTCTTCTCTGAGTGGCCCTATTGGATCTATGACAACTTGTGGGCCACACTTCACTCAATCTATTTTGCCCACCAAAGCACCAGCAAACAAACAATCAAATCTCTTTAATAGACACTCAGTACTGCCTAAGTTTACTAGCAAAATTGATGAAATCTTGCAGTCATTCTATGAATGGCTCTTTCTGTTCAAGTTAACTATGAAGCAGTATAATACCACTCAGGACGCCACCACCTCACAATTTCCCATGTTCCTTCAAGGCCTTGCATACAATCAGTATATGATGCTGGATAGGGAAGTTAAGACAAATTATCAGTTACTTGTTGGTCACTTCAAGGACCACTACAAAGTGCCTCACATCAAAAAGCAATATAAGAGACTCTTATGTGATCTTTCCTTCAAGAAGGGAGACGATGTGAGAACCTACATACTGCAAGTCAATAGACTCTTTTGCCTCAGCAAACTAACTCCAGAATACTTGAGACACAATCTCTTCTCTTACATTTGTTGGGGATTTCCTTCTACCATTAGGAGCTACCTTGAACTTAAATGTGATCTGGAAGATGATTTAAACTCTATTATTAAGAAGGCGATTAGCATTATTTACATACTACAAAATACTACACACATTGAGAGAGATGCCGGCAACCTGAAGATGGGTTAACCTACCACCAAGTCTTTAACTTCTTCAAGTTCTGCTACAATGGAGAAAAAGACGAACACTGAAAGACAGTCCCCCCACATCTGTACCCAGAGTGGGGCTGTTATCCAGCTAATTGCAGATGGGGATGGTATCATCATTGATGAGCCTTCCATTGAAGCATGTACTCCTGACACCCTGGTCAAGTCTGTCAGCCATTTAAATTAGTTGGAGCGCCACCTCCCAAAAACCATGTGCATGATGTTTTGGTGATCACTTTATTGCTATGCACTAATGTGAACAGATTACTAATTAAAGCTACCATCAATACAGGAGCTTCTGTATCTATCATTAGTGACACCTGTTGCAACAAGCTTTGCCTACAGAGAGAAGATCTGTTACCTTCCACCACTCATTTATTAGAAACTTTGGGGAATACTATTTTGCTGAAGGGCAAGATTAACAATCTTGAGTTACGCATCCATCAGGAATGTTTTCACGTGGATGTCATTGTGGTCAACACCTGCAATCAGCTTCTACCATATGATGTCATCCTTGGGAATGACTTCCTTGAGAGAAATGCATGTGTAATCAATTATGGAACCAACACTCTCTCTATTTGTGAAAGTGAGCCACCAGAGGAACTGATTACTACCTGTAACCAAGATATCTTGTTAACTTTCACAGATACACTCATTGTGGAACCATGGCACTGGCGACGAGTTGCCATCACTATGAGCTCTCCTTATGAGGGGGATGTCATGATTTCTGGACAAAGGGGAAACACCTTCATGGTTTACATCTTTCTCCAGACCTTTGTCACATTTCTCATGGAAAGACTTATGTCACTGTACTTAATAGTTCTGGATGCCTGATCCAAATTGATCCCACAAAGACATCTATTGTTGTGACACTGGTCTGGCTCAAATCTAAGGCTGCAGCCTGTCTGCCCATTCTTACCACAATTCACAATCTCAGTGAACCAAGTGATCCAGTCTGGATCCCAGTTGTAAACGTGAGAACTCATGGACATCTGAGTCCACAAGAACATGACATGCTCTCTGCCCTCTTATGCCAGCATCACGATGTGTTCAATTATGGATTGTTCAGTGTTGGGAAAGCCATTGGGGAACAACATGCCATTGAAACCAAGAGTGATTGCCCCATTCTTTTGCCAGTTTGAAGGGTACCTGAGGACCTGAGAGCAGAATATGAACAGATCCTGAGTGATCTCATTGAAAGCAGGATCATACAGAATAGTAATAGTCCATATGCTGCACCTATGGTGTTCATTCTCCAAGGAGGGAAGTACCACCTCTGTGTTGATTTCCAACAATTAAACTATATTACAACAAAGGATGCATATCTGTTACCTCACATTGAGGACATACTCTATGATGCCAGCATGTACAAGTTATTTTCATGCTTGGATCCTATTGGCAGATACAGATGAATCCTGCTGACATTTTGAAAACTGCTTTTATTACGCCTTATGGCTTTTTTGAATGGAAGTACATGGCCTTCAGGCTCTGCAATGCTCCAGCCACATTTCAATTACATCAAGCATGTACTATGGAATGGTGCCAACATTCTCGAACTTGGGATCACAGCATACATGGACAATATCCTTGTTGCTGGACACACATTCTCTGATCACTTAGATAAACTGGGTCACACTTTGAAGATCCTCTATGACTCTGGACTCTGGGTAAACAGAAACAAGTGTTCACTCATTTCACCCTGAGTTACCTTCTTAGGTAGGGTAATCATGCCCAGAAGGATATCTATCAAAAACAATGTGAAAGACCATCTAGATCAAATTGAGACTCCACACTTGCATAAGGACGTCCAATGCCTGATGGGCTTTCTTAACTATTATGGCTCCTTCATTTCTGAATTAGCCAACCAAACCAAGAAAATTTCTAATTTACTCTGAAAAAACACTGAATTTTGTTGGACTTTGGCTGAACAAGAAGAGCTGGATGCTGTGAAGTGAGAGCTCAGACAGATCCCCAGTCTGAACATGCCAGATTACATGAAAGAATTTATTATCAACTGTGATGTGAGTTCAGTTGCTATCAGTGGTGTGCTCAGCCAAGTGATTGATGGTCAGGAATGCCCTGTACAATATTTCAGCCAGAAGCTCTGCAATGCTGAACTGAACTATGGAGCTACGAAATTGGAAATGCTGGCGCTTGTCAAGAGTCTAAAGAAGTTTTGATTCTTCATTTTTGGTCGCCAATTTGTTGTGTGAACCAACAACTCCATGCTAGTGTGGCTTAAAAAATTTTCTGGCAACAAGTCAAACATCTTTGCTGATAGTTGGAATATCTTAATGACTTCTCTTTTACAATCACTCATTGTCCTAGAAGGTTGCATCTCAATGCTGATTATTTCACTGCTCTGCCAAGCTATGAGAGACCTGTGAAAGCTGCCAGGTGAAAAAACGCCTTTTGGATTCATCCCTGCTTGTGAGTATGAGCTCCTCCTGGACATCAATGCAGACTGGAATGGGAAAGCAATCCTCCCCATCATGGTGAAAGAGGAGATTTCAGAAAAGGAAATCACTGCCCATCAATTACATGACAAAGTCTTGTCTGAAATGATTTTTAAAATCAAGCACCCTGACCATGCTATCAGTGACTTTGCTAAAAGGTACTTTCAATGCTATCATTGGAAGCTTACCAAAGCTGGCTTCCTCTACACGCATAGTTGGAATAATTGTCTGGCAATCCCAGAATATTTCAAGTGAGATCTTGTCCAGAAGATTCATGAATGTGGCCACCTTGTGATTATCCAGATGGAAAGAACATTCAATGCTTATTACGTTACCATCAGTATTAGAGCCACAGCACAAGATGTAATTGATGAGTGTGAAGCATGCCTGCTTCAAGGAGCTGGACACTTTCCAGAGCAGAGAGCCAAGATCCATAGTTGGGTTGCTGAAAGAATGAACAAAGTGGTCCACATGGACATTGAAAAACTATCAAGGCATGAGCAAGGATTTCATTATCTGTTGGTCTTGATAGACCATTTTACCAAGTATGCACGTCTCATTCCTCTTGATAACACCACAGCTGAAGTGATTGGCAAAAGAATTGTGAAAGACTGGATCTTTAAGCTCAGGCCTATGGAGCATTTGGTCTCCAACCACAGTCCTCAGTTCGAGAGCTCTTTAATGTCTACTCTCATGAAGGAACTAGAGATCATACATGATTTCACTACTGCTTACCATTTACAGTCAAATGGCGTCATTGAGCAACTGAACTGCATCATCATTAAATTAATCAGAGTCACTCTAGCCTGCACTGCCACCAAAGTAAGTCCTTTCAAAGCCATGTTTGGCCACGAATCCAGCACTCCTTTGTCTATCATGTTCCCAGACTACAATGAGCCAAATTTGGAGAACTTTGTGAACCAGATGCTGAGAGAATTCCAGGAAGTGCACCTTTCTATCTGCCATAATACCAATCAGTCTGTTATTCACCAGAAAAGAAATTTTGAGAAAAAGCTGTATGGTGAGCCCCATAAAATTGGAGATTCTGTATTTGCTTATTTTCCTTGTAGGTTACTGATGCTAACCAGGTAAGTAGTATACATAAGGGAGGGGAGATCCCACAAACGGACATTTTGACCTCTAGTGATTCACAGATATTGGAGGAGTGTTTTTTAGTGACTCACCATTTGATTGACAGATCACTAATAGGTTTTCAGTGACGTCACATACTTGACTAATGGATTTCTGACAAGTTGTGATAACTTGCAAAGTGCTTTTTGACAAGTTGGGGTGTAATGTATATCTGACACTTATCGCTAATTAGGTTTTTTAATTGATTTTTATGGTGATTCATTTACATATTGGCTGATTTAGTTTACATACACAGTTTTGGTATGACTAATTTCATTTTTGCGTTTGTGATTTTCTATTGTTGGCTAAATTTACAAAACTTTGTGGGGTATATACACATAATATTATAAACTAATTTTCCATTACATGTAAAAACACAGAACACACTGACAAACAACGCGTATCACATTTTTCACAATTTCAAAAGCTTACACATACAATATAATTTGGGAAAACTTTCAAAACCACATTTTGCACTTGTCAAAATTCATTGTTAACATGTTTTATCATACATTTTGTTTTCAAAACACATTTTCATTTACGTAAACAATATTTTCATTTCTAAGCAAACAAACTATATTTAAAACTAATTTGTTAATACATGTGGAAAATATTAAACATAGAAATTAAACAAAGAGTTTCCATATTCACTATACTTAAAGGCGCAATACATATTAAAACCAACCTATATTTTCAGAAAGGGTAAAAACACAAGCTATGTATAAAACTGAAAAATGTTATAACACATTACATTCCATGAGTTTGGATGATTGCATGTACAGTGTAATTTGGGAAAACTTTCAAAAAACTGCATTTCGCATTTTGTCAAAATTCATTGTTAACACAGTTTATGGTATCACGTTTTTTTCAACCAATAATTCATTTTCATAAGTTCAATGTATTTCCATTGGGTGGTCAATCTATATATTCACCTCATTTCATCAGATAAAATCATTATTTTTCTCTTATGCAATTTTGTCTCTCACTTTTGGCAATGTCTGGTGAAATGCAGTAGTATAGTTTGGGCGAGAGGAGGTGCCACTTTTTTCTGATTGGTCGAGAGGGGGGCGAGAGGAGGTGCCACTTTTTTTTGATTGGTCGAGAGGGTTGGCCTTTGACCTGAGGCGCCGTGGATATTGGCGGGGGGGTTTTACTGACGTCATGTGTGTATTTTTACAAGTTTTTGTGTTATTTATGTGGCCTAATTTAGTTTCCCACATTAACTTACA
>CABFPE010000024.1:2354580-2380176 GCA_900660155.1 Hofstenia miamia
GTACATAGCTCGTCAAACAGATTGCCAAGTGAACCAGATACTAATGTTTCAACCAACATTGCCAAAAGTGAGAGATGAAATTGCGTAGAAGAAAAATAATGATTTTATCTGATAATTTGGGTGAATATATAGACTGACTTGTTTAATCAGTCAACACATCATGACGTCAGTAAAACACCCCCGCCAATATCCACGACGCCTCAGGTCAAAGGCCAACCCTCTCGACCAATCAGAAAAAAGTGGCACCTCCTCTCACCCCCCTCTCGACCAATCAGAAAATAGTGGCACCTCCTCTCGCCCAAACTATACTACTAAATGCTAACATCAGGCTCATTGAGCAGTCTAATTGATGATCTATGCAGAACCCCACCACCTTTGCATGGCTATAACCCACCAACACAGGAGATGATGCCTCCACCATCTGTGCATGTAAAAGGAAAACTCAAGACTCAACACAAATGAAGACGTCCTATAGTCAATAATAATGCGATTGTCTTCCCCAACATGAGCAAGGATGACCATGTTTTACAATGCTTAAATGATGTTAATTCCCAACCTCCAAGCTGTATTTTTTCAAATGCGAGTCTGGCTAGCAAACTACCAAAAAAACTATGGCTAACAATCAAAGACACTGTTCAGCTGAACACAAGATATGGTATTGTGGTAAGGATAAGACTCAACAATGGTTTTTACTATTTCCTTCCCAAGTGGTATGTCAATGCATTGGGCCAGAATTACAAGACTCTGGTCAATAAAAATCTTTTTCACAGTGATGACATGGAAATTGCAAGCAGTGGCAATAATGTAAATTATATTGTATTAGAATTTAGTAAATAAAAATATAGTATTGCTTACTTCTACATACACAGTTTATAAAAAATTATACTAGTAAAAATTTGTTCTACCCACCATTGTCAAAAAATAATAATTTTGATGTTAATGTTTTAAATATTTGCTATGTTTTTAATCATTTTAATAATAATGATAAATAATTTTTTAAAAAATTAATTTTTTATATTTTCAACAATTATCACATATTGTTTGGAAAAATATTTCTCAAACCATTGTTTATATTCATGGTAAGCTTCTATTTTTGATTAAGATTGTATTGTTAATAATAATATTTCTTCTTTAAATTTATTCCATTTTTGTTTTTAATCCAGTTTGTAATAAAGACATTAGATATAATTGATCTAAGCAAACAGTAAACATGTTTCTTAAATTGAGCTGTTTTGTTTCAATAGTAAGTACTAATTTTTAACAAATAAAATAAAAATCAATGACACATATATAATTTTACACGCTGAATTTTAATACAGTTTGTGCATTGCCACCTGGATATATTGGTGGTTTATACTTGCCTTGTTGAATTTGAAGTCTGATAAACATCTTATATTTTTCTCCTCTAGCTTTCTCTGCATAACATTTAGGTAGGAAGAAACAGTTGCTGTTTTCAAGAATAATTTTTAGCAGGCTATATGCATTGTGTATTTTTTGCCACTCACCAATTTTTAATTCTCTTATGGAGATATATTTCATCTGACATTGTTTGGAAATTCATTAAGACTGTTGACCATCTCCAGTTGAATTACTTTACCAATAGTCTCTATGGAATACACCATCTTTGGTAATATCAGATTTAAAACAAATTTTTTGGGTTGTGAGAGAACGTCTTGTTTGCTCTGTGTAGCTTTGCTAGATTTTTGAGCATGAGATTTGTTAACAGCTTTTGAAGTCATTGCCAAATTTAAAATTGAAAAAGTGTTCAAAGCACAAGTTATTTATTACAAACCTTTAGCATGTAAACCAATCAAAAATAACTTAATTCATTTGATCCAATCATCAACTAATGCTATTACTTCATTTGCAAAATGTTGTTAGAACCTTATAAAATATCTGTTATGTGTGTACACCCATATATCTAGTTTATCTTAATATCAATTTACCGTTTTCCAGCATGACATATAAAGAACCATGTTTTTAGATTATAAAACTCTTGGTTTCCTCATAACATATTGTATATAAGGGTTTATAGAATTACTTAACACAATGCTAAGAGCCGAGAATCTGTTTACATACCTTGGCTAAGAAAATTATTATCACAAATATTTTCATTTTTTCCAGCCAGGGATTTTGCAAAAAAAATGCCTAGAAACACATTAGCAATGTTTTTGACAGAAGCTTTTAATTTGTCACATTCAAGTGTACTCAATTTAAAATCCTTTTATTACCACATCCAGAAACCTGGAAAAAGAATCTATCAATCAAGCAAAAAACTCAACATTTTTAAAACCTTTTCTTGGAGAACCTGTCAACATATCAAATTATTTAAAAGATTTTTCACGTAAACTTGCCTACTTGAGATTTTTAAGTACCATGAATTGACATTATTGCAAAAGTTTCCCCTAATTGATTTTACTTATCACTAATTGGATATTCTCCATCCAATCAAAACTCGATGTCTCCTGCATTTTTAAATTTTTATTATCGAATTCTATTCTCATTTCAACTTTGGTTAAAAGCAGTTTGTTTTCTACATACTTTAAAATGTCTTTCATTAATGCATCTGAATTTCTCTCTGGCTGGAATGCCAAATACAAGCAAATCATACAAGAAACCCTTTACAAGAGTGACTCAGAAATTATCTTTGATGAAACCATGTAAGACATTCTCTTGTAAAATACATTATCTAATAAGTTTTTATTATACAATGTAACAAATTACTAATCAGTTTTTACTTTGCAACTCATTAAAATATAAAATATGTAATGCACGTTTTTCATTTTATTAAAAAACCAAACTATTATTAAATGAGTTAAACAAATGTTTTTTAGCTTCAATAATATCCCAGAAGAATGAGTAAAAGAAAATTTTGAAGTATGATCACAAAATTTTGAAAATCAGGTCAAGAAAATGATGATAGAATGTGAATGCTCTCAAGTTGGATGTGGCAATGAACAACCAACCACATCGGATACAATTAACACCCAGGCTGTTAACAATGTTTCCACAAACAGTAATACCATGTGAGTACAAAGCATCTTCTACATTTTAAAAAAAACACAATAGAGTTTTTACAATTTAAATAATCCAATACTCTTGTCAAATCAAAAAGCATTTATTTTAATTGTCATGGCTATTTCCTAGCCATTATTTATTTAATTAAAAAAATTTCATTGAAAACAATTACTGATTTTTTAATTAATTAATGAGATTTTAAAACTTTGCAGATGTATTTTTTCAAATTTTTATTGTTGATACTAGAACAAATCTTTGAAATTACACAGATAATTTTCAATAAACTATCTATTTTAAATAATTTCCATTTTGGGATGAATACTCAATTTATTTGTTAAAATGTCAATTTATACTTCCCATTTATTATAGAACATCAAATGTCTCCTTATTAGCAGTTTATTATTTAATATGCTACCATCTCCCTCTATGCATTTTTATAATTGCATAATTATTTTAAAGTGACTTGCATGCTCCATTAGTCATTCAGTGTTTTCTCAATACACATTTTAAATGTAATTGGTGTTTTAAGGAAGAGAGAGCTACTGTTATTGAATGTTTATTTTTTATTGTTGCATGTGTTAATATCTATTTACATTACACTGACATCTTTTTATCCAACACCCGGGTTTTTTAGGGTGATTGAGATGTTATTTATTTAGTTAAATGTAATTTTGTTTAAAAGAGTTTTTTTAAATAATGCATGTGTATTAATTTTTTATATGTCTATTATTGATTACATGTTTTACATACATTACTATTTTCCCTTCTATTCTGTGTTTATATAAATTTTCCTCATTGTGGTTTATAATTTTTAAAAAATTCAATTGTGTGTCCAAACAAAATTATTCCATCTTTTGAAAACAAATTGCATTTTATGTTAAAATCTAAATAATGCTCTCTGTGTTTTAAATTCTTTCAATCTATATTTTCCGAGTTTTACTAATGCGTGGTCTATTTAGACCAAAGACAACGTCCCAATATTTCTGTGGTTTGTATCAATATAATAACCCACACCCAAAACAAGTGAGGTCACACCTTCACATGAGACATAAGCAAACAATAGTTAATTTTTGTTTGTTTTGCAAGACTTATTTTGGAAGCAAGGCTGAGCTACATAAGTATCTTGATAGTAAGCACCCAAATGAGATTTTGACAAGTCAAGTTTTGAATAATAATAATAACCATGAATTTACCATACAGAGATCAGAGAATGCATGTCATGGTGCTTTTTCAAATTATTTATCCAACCAACTTAATTTGATTGATGTTTATGAGGCATTCTCAAACCATTACAAGCCAATACATGAGGTAGTTTCAAATGAGGTTTCCACACATTATAGCGCAAAAATTTATTTAACATGTGAGATTGAAATGGTAAAGCCATTGGAAAATAATGAAGAAAAGTCAGCAGTACTCCATCCAACCTCTCATCCTACATCTGTTTTCAGTGTGGGTCTAAGTGAAAGTAATTTCTATAACCTATTTGACCAGATTGCTAGCTATATTTGTATTTATGCAAGAAATGGAGCAGATTTATTTTAAAAAATATCAATAGAGTTTGACTACGAGTGTCCAGATATTGCCCAAGTCGTGGAGGATCATATATTGCACTACCTGACTATCTTAGAAAAAACCACTTCCTTGTAAACCCAAAAAGCAGACAATCAAACCTCTGCTTTGTCTATTCCGTCTTAGCTTGCCTTCACCCAGAAATTGAACACCAGAGTGAAATAATATGAATGAAAAAATTTCTTCCTGAGTTAAAATATTCCGGATTAACATTTCCATTGTCAATCAATGATGCATGTATTTTTGAAATGTGGAACTCAATAAATGTTAATGTATACTCGCTAAATGAACAATGTCTTGTGCCAGCATATGTGTCTCCATGCCATCATCAGAAGATGGTCAATTTATTGCTGATTGAAGAAGAAGAAAAAAGTCACTATCTCACCATCACCAATTTAAATGCTTGTCTCTGGTTTTTTAAAAATAGAGAGCATGATTTCTTTTGCCCTAAATGTTTATCTGGATTCAAGACCCAAGAAAATTTGGAGAAGCACTAGAATAAATGCAGTGGAGTACCAGAACAAAAAATAACATTTCCAGATCAATCAGACAAAATTAAATTTAAAGCTTAGAGCACTCAAAATTATGTTCCCAGAGTTGGTATTCTGGATATAGAGGCGATTTCAAGAAAAGTTCATAGTGTTCAACCAAATCCATCTACAACCTATACAACACAGAATGTTTAACAAATTCCATCAGGTGTCTGTGTGGCAACGAGTAGTGTGGACAGATTATTAACATGTGAGATTTATACTGTTGAGCAATGTATGGAGCATGGGTGGAATCATTTACAGAAATTGGCAAAACAGTCATATGAGATGAAGCAGCACCATCGTGAGCTAATTATATCAAAGGAGCAGAGGAGTGTTATGTTGTCATCAGCAACAAAATGTATATTTTGTAAAAAGACGTTTACATATGAGGATGTCAAATTCATAGATCATTGCCATTTTCCAGAGAAATAAGAGGTGTTTCACACAATAATTGCAATATTTTATATCGAAGTCCACAATTTACACCAGTATTAAGCATAATGGGAGCAAGTACAATATGCATATTTTATTAAAAAGTTTACAAATGAAAGATGTGGAGAAAGTATCATGTGTCCTGTGTATGAGCAAAGTATTCTTATCACTCAGTTTGATGGTGCCTGTAGATGGTTATAATGATAAACATGGAATTTACAAACTGATATACAAGGAACTCCGGTTTTTAGATAGCTATTGATTCATAACCACAACTTTGTCAACCCTTGTGAAAAATATTGGAGTGGAAAAATACAAATTTTTAAATGAAGGATTAGGTGAACAAAAGGCTCAGGCATTTTCCCAAGGAAAAGGTTTTTTTCCATGCACCTGGTTTGACAGCTTTGAAAAATTTAACAAGTTGGGCCTCCTGGATTTAGAAGATTGGAGAGATGGGTTAACTGGAAAAATTCCCATAACCCAGGTGGAGCTGGATTTTGAGAGTCAAAACACATGGGTGCTATGTGAGTGTACAAATTTTAAAAATTACCACAACACCTATTTAATTTTGGACATGTTATTACTCCTTGATGTGATATGTGAGTTTAGAATACAGAGCATGGAGGCATATAATCTAGACCCTGCCCACTTTTTTATGCTATTAAACTTTAGCTGGCATGCAATATTAAAGTATACAGAAATCTCTCTTGATCCTATAAATGATGAAGAAGAATTGAATTTTATAATTGAGAGTATTTGCAGAGGTATGTGCAGTACATTTTCTGATCATTATTTTAAAGCCAACAATCCAATGGTAGAGGGCTACAATCCTGAGAAGGAGACCACCTATGGGTTCTATGGCAACACCAATAGCCTATATGCTGGAACCATGTGTTTAAACCTTCCTATAGGTGGTCTATCATGGTCTTCAGCAAAAATTGAAAAAATATTGTCCACGCCATAAGATTCAAAGACTGGATATTTGGTGGAAATTGATCTGGAATACCCGCAGCATTTACATGACAATCATTTTGACTTTCCTCTAGCTCCCCAATAGAAGATAAGCATTTATCACCATATCAACTCAAGATAAAAAACCATTTAAAAATAAAGTTGGCGCCAATACCCAAACTAGTGCAAATGTTTTATAAGAAGGAGAATTACATTATTCACTATGAGGTATTAAAATTTTATATTGAATGTGGATTAATAATTACCAAATTTCACAGAGCCCTCGAATTTAAACAGGCACCATTTTTGAAACCATATATCAACCTCAACACTGAGAAAAGAAAAGCTGCATGAAATGATTTTGAAAAGGCTTTTTACAAGTTAATGTCAAATGCAGTATTTGGTAAATTTATGGAGAATTTGAAAAAGAGAATAAATATAAATTTTGCACATGATTTGGAATCTGAGGAGAAATTAATAAAGAAACCAGAGTTTAAATCATATAACATCATTAGCAAGGATTTGGTACAAGTTATGATGAGCCAAAAAGATATTTTATGGGACAAAGTAAATTATATTGGAATGGCAATACTTGACTTGTCCAAGTTAATAATGTTTAAATTTCACTATGAGATCATGAAACCCGCATTTAAGAATCAAATTACATTATTGTATTCCAATACAGACTCTCTCATGTATAGGATTAAATCAGAGAATGTGTACACCAAATTAGCCTACATCTCACATTATTTTGACTTCTCCAACTATCCAAAGAATTTGCCATTATATAGTGATATAAATAAAAAAGTATATTTGAAGATAAAGGATGAGTTAGGGGGAGGGGTTTTATTGCAACTTGTGACACTAAAACCAAAATTGTATTCTATCAAATATATGAATGACAGTCACAAGGTGTTGGAAATGGCTAGCGTGAAAGTTGTGACTCACTCTGTGAAGCAGATGAGGAATTTTGACCTTTTCAAGTCTATTGTATTACAAGAAGGCATCATTTGAAGACCAATGACTGGAATACGTTCACATATGCATTCAATTAGTGTAGAGACATCAAATCATATAGCATTATCATGCTATGATAATAAATGCTATCTTGTTAACAGTATAGAAACACTGCCATATGGACATAAAGGTAATAACAATTTACATGTTTATAATGTTAAACTCTTGTTTTAGATATTGAACAGATTAATAATTCAAATTCCATTATCACTACTACCTCTGCAGTAATTGATGATGGGGTTAAAAATCTTCGTCTAGGTATATGAAAATTTATATTGTATGTATTATTAATTTGTGTTTTAGATTCTGGCATGTAGTAATTCACAGTTCATTCCCCTCCCACATTATACCTGCTCCAAGTCCTTGTATATGGTAATTCATTTTTAAAAAATTAAATGTTAAATTTTACGTTTCGATATTTCCAATGTTTTACCTCTGATGTTTTTACATAATTGCTCCCTCATGCTCCCTCCACCATGTTCAATGCGAATTTGTTTAATTTCTCCATGTAAGTTTTCTATCAACAATGTTACAAATTAATTCTGTGTTTAGACAATTCCTCATATAATTGATTGTTCAACATACAATATTTCCTCCATTATCTGTGTCCATATGAATTTGTTAAATTTCTCCGCATAAGTTTTCTATCAACAATGTTACAAATTAATTCTGTGTTTAGACAATTCCTCATATAATTGATTGTTTGACATACAATATTTCCTCCATTCTATGTGTCCATACAAATTTGTTAAATTTCTCTGCATAAGTTTTTTGTCAATGTTGATTTTAAATTAATTCTTTATTTAGAATTCCCTCATTTGAATAATTGACTACCTCACATACAAAGTTTACCCATTCTCCATGTTCATTCAATCTCTCAAATTCTCCTGCTATGTCTAATTTATTTTTAAAATGGTATAATTCAATTAATCTGATGTTTATTTATGTGAATGTTTAGTTTCCACACAATGTGATGTGATTATGCTCCCCATTTGTTTGTTCACCATTTGAAAAATCCGATTCTCCCTATGCATGATATTTTGTAAAAGAAGGTAATAGTTATTTCATTGTATGTTTATTTATGTGATAGTCTCTTCAATGTCTCACATACATTTAATTTATTTTGTAAACAGTATAATATATTTTAAATCAAATGGTTATTTATATATATAGTTTAGCTTCCACACTCCACTGAATGATTCTCCATCAACTGAAAAAAGTTATTCACCCTATGCTCCCTGTGTTTAATTTATCTTGAAAATGGTATAATATATTTTAATTATATTTTTTAAAAGGTTTATTTAGATCCTCATGTGTTTTAAAAAAAAGTTTTCCATCATCAACTGATGAAAGAATGCCTCTTTGATGCTAACAAATCTCATACAATAAATACGGTAGAAGAAATTAATTATATATTTTGCTAAGGTTTATTTAGTTTCACTGACTACACAAAAAAGCTCGCCACAAAAAAACAAGTGTATGTATGTATTTTAATATATGAGAGATTAACCAGAAAAATTTAGCTCCACCATCTCCTGCTATTTNCCCCATTTGTTTGTTCACCATTTGAAAAATCCGATTCTCCCTATGCATGATATTTTGTAAAAGAAGGTAATAGTTATTTCATTGTATGTTTATTTATGTGATAGTCTCTTCAATGTCTCACATACATTTAATTTATTTTGTAAACAGTATAATATATTTTAAATCAAATGGTTATTTATATATATAGTTTAGCTTCCACACTCCACTGAATGATTCTCCATCAACTGAAAAAAGTTATTCACCCTATGCTCCCTGTGTTTAATTTATCTTGAAAATGGTATAATATATTTTAATTATATTTTTTAAAAGGTTTATTTAGATCCTCATGTGTTTTAAAAAAAAGTTTTCCATCATCAACTGATGAAAGAATGCCTCTTTGATGCTAACAAATCTCATACAATAAATACGGTAGAAGAAATTAATTATATATTTTGCTAAGGTTTATTTAGTTTCACTGACTACACAAAAAAGCTCGCCACAAAAAAACAAGTGTATGTATGTATTTTAATATATGAGAGATTAACCAGAAAAATTTAGCTCCACCATCTCCTGCTATTTCAAGATACTCTGTCTATCAAAATGAAAAAAACGTCTCTATTCTGAAAAAAAGTGATCATAACAAAAAGGTATATTTGATTTAACATATATAATAAACTTGCACTTATGTTTTAGCCTGTGTGTGTCCAGCTGTGTTGAACAAGAATTAATATCACTGTGTGAAAATGCCGAGTCTACATTATTCCATCAATTTGAGAGAATTTCTCATATACAATCCCCATGGTAATGAATAAGAGAGAGGAAATCCAGACTATTGTTCTCAGGGATCGTATGTTTTATCATGCTATACTTTTCTCAAAGGTAAAATTATTTTAACTCCATTTTAAATTAACATTGTTTTTTTAGCCAATGTTTGTGCATAACGCATTAAGAAGAAAGAGTGTTGGACACATTTACCCTGATAAAAGCATGTACCATGTGAAAACTGAAATTATGAGGATGTTAACCATAGGAGGGCAAGTAAATCAATCCATGGGACGTATTATTCTTTTGTGTTGATAATATCAAAATTCTCTGGCTTGCAATAATACAGTGTTAATTAAATATGTCAAAAGAGAGTGTCTATAAAAAAATCTTGAATATTATTTGCATGGCATAATTATTCCCTATTTAATTTTGCGGATGCATAACTTAAATATTGATGCCTAGATATATTTTATTGGTGGCATTGTATGATTATCAACACACATCAGATGAACAAGACTTGATGAAAATTATCTATACATGGGAAATGAAGACAGTGGTTGATGAGAATATATGAACTCACATCAACGTTGGCAGTGATAAGCTAATACAATAGACAAGATTTTCTAGTGTAATTTACCATTATTATAAGTGGAGCATGTATAATATAGATGTGTTTTGTCTTGTTTTTAAAAATGTGGGCTTTACCATGCTCACTTAAATATCTGGTTTTTATATTTTGGAAATTGATGAATCTTGTTTTAACATGTAAACTAGACAAAAGCGTTTTTACTAATGTCAAAAAATTTTAAACATTTTTATTACGACAGATTGTGATCACTTATTGTTTAACTATGTTTAATATTTTCCACATGTATTAACAATTTAGTTTTAAATATAGTTTGTTTGCTTAGAAACGAGAATGTTGTTTACGTAAATGAAATTGTGTGTTTTGAAAACAAAATGTACAATAAACATGTTAACATGTAAATGTGAAAATGTGGTTTTGAAAGTTTTCCCAAATTACACAGTACATGCAATCATCCAAACTCATGGAATGTAATGTGTTATAACGTGGTATATATTAACAAAATGTAATGTATGCAAACAATTGTGATATTAACAAAATGAAATTAGTCATACCAAAAAATGTAAGTACCTAACATAAATCAGCCATAATATGTAAATGAATCACCATAAAAATCAATTAAAAAACCTAATTAGCAATAAGTGTCAGATATACATTACCCTCACCTGTCAAAAAGCACTTTGCGAGTTATTGCAACCTGTCAGAAATCCATTAGTCAAGTATGTGACGTCACTGAAAACCTATTAGTGATCTGTCAATCAAACTGTGAGTCACTAAAAAAACACTCCTCCAATATCCATGAATCACTAGAGGTCAAAATGTCAGTTTGTGGGATCTCCCCTCTCATATGTATACTACTCAGGTACAAAAACTTGCCACTAATTGGCAAGGACCTATTAAAATAGTCAAGGTGTTAGATCACCACCAGTACTTATTAGATAATGGTAAAGTCGCCCATTTTCAGCAACTTAGACAAACAGTCAATGATATACAAAATGCAGTCATTGATAATAATAACATGTTTTCTCTCATTGATGACAGCGTGAATGAGAGAGAGTATTATGATAGTATGATAGTAATCTTGGTAATAGTAGCAACACTATAGCTACTCATATTTTGCCTAAACAAAAAGCTAGAGATCAGAGATATTTAGACCATTTAAATACTCAGGAATGGGACCTTAGTCTTATATCTCTATTTAGTAACTATGAAATGAACTGAGAACCAACATCCAACAAGACACCATGTACAAAGACAAATCAATCCCTGAGATGAAATGAAGCAATCAACAATGCTAAGACAATCAGATGAAGGCACCTCCTGAAAACAAAAATGCCCAGCAGAAGACACCCGTAGCAGCCGTGACTACAAGGGGAGACAACTCTCTCCTCAGGAGCAGACTTCCCATGACTATGCTTGGAGACAACTCTCTGAGCAGGAGTGGACCTTGGACAACTATGCGCAGAGACAACTCTCTGTGCGTGAATCCGAGGAGCATAGACTGCCTTTTGCCCACTTGTCTAATATAACCTTGCCCCATGTTGACTCAAAAGCCCCTCCAAGTCCCGGTCCTTCCTCCCACAACTCAGCTAGTACTAGGTCCAGCAAAGCCAAGGAACATAAGGCCAAAATGTCTAAGGTTAGAGATGAGATCTTACACCCGTACTTCATTGCTACTCAGAAAGTGGTCTGCTTATTCAGAGATAATATATCAGAGGAAACAAAGAATAGGTTGTGATGGACATTTAACATTAAGGATCTAACTTGTTCAGTCGACTTGATTTCCTTTGTCATAGACATAGAGCATAGACCTCAGATCAATGTGATTATCTGCTATGATTCTAAGATGTTAGCTGGCATGGCGTGGCACTATTGGAGAAGTACTGTGCACACTATGTTTGACGAGGACTTCAACCTGTCACATCTGTGCCAGTTTCTAAATAGTAAAGAGAATATAAAGAAATTTGAATCTGTTAACATTGATTTTGACAATCTACTAGTCATCTACATTTTTCATGTCAATGAGGTAAACCATCCTCGAATTATGAAAAAGATTGAAATAGCCTATCAACTCACCAAAGTGGAGAAGATATGCCTCATTATGTTTTTAAAAGAAGAATACCAGGATACCATCCTGGACGAAGTTGAAAGTCTGCATTTTCACATGGAGATCTTCACCATTCTGTACAAAAGCTATTACCAGCCTACAAGTATGTATAATACTCACATAATCTTGGCTACTAAGATCATTTACACTGACCTGCTTTTGCACAAGAAAATTCTGACACACTGTCTCACAGTCAATACTAGTCTGATAATTGATACGTGCATCCAGGCTCAATCACTTGAGTCAATCAACATTAGCTCGCCTGGCCTTCACTCTGACGTCTCAGATCTTCATGTCAGTTTTGCATTTTTGCAAAGTGCTGCTACCCTGCAAGAAATTGATGAGGTATGGATGAACCTGAAAGCTGATTGCAGCCTGGAGACACAATGGCGTACTATTAACATTCAGAGCCCTACATCCCAGTATCATAGTTCAGTTGAGAGAACACTTGCAGAGCTACGTCTGTCTCATTACACACAAGATCGTCAGAACTTCTCAGAAAAGATGTTCTCAGAAAAATTTGCTCCAGTGATCCAGTCCCATGGAGCCATGTGGGTTCTCACCACTTTTCTTACAGTTGATCCTCATCTCCAGCTGCCCCCATGAACTTGCTATTGGTCCTGCAGCCTGGAAGGTTAAGAATTGGTTGCTCCACTCTTGCTTGTTGCCTGCCTTGCCTGGGAAGAATAAGAAAGCAATGGAACGTTTTGAGAAATTCTATGCTTGTCTCATCAGATCCAGTGGACTGCTTGGTCGCCTCCCACCTCAGATGATTGTCAACCAATTAGGAGTCGCATTTTCCGACTTAAATATCTTCTCAGATACCCTCAAGAAGTACATGTGGGGAGCAACTGCTGAGACCAAGTTTCCTTCTCTTAAGTCTGAGTAAGCACCTCTGTGTACAAGTCAACTCATGCGCCATGAATATGGTTCCACCAAACAGTGTGTTGAATTGGTATGTCACTATGATGTCTTGAACCACACAGAAATCTTATTCAACCTGGAATGGCTAAATTATCCAGAGTGCGGGTACAGTAAGCTTACACAAACCCAGTGACAAGCTACCAAGGGTGGCGAAGTCATCCCAATCACTGTTTTAGGGCAGACAATGAAAACACCTGAACAATTTTACCATGAGGAAGAGCTCCTATCCTCCTCAGTGATCAAGGTATCACTGGTGACAAAAGCCCTCATCAAAGCTGTTAACCTAGAAAAGTTTTCAGGGGTCACAGTCTCACCTAAACTCACGCCTGCCTGGTCGAGCCCAACAGTGACAATGATATCCTATGCTTCATGAAGTGGTGCCGCACCAAAATGTTAACCAAAGAAGAGCTTATGCTTCTACTATCACCAGGGCGACAACTCACCCTGGACATAGAATGCACCACTGCCTGCCTTTGTCTTTCCACTGCACAGATTGAAAATTTACAGAGCCACAGACTCCACAGTGCTTTTTGGGATTCCATCAAGGATGCCAAGATAAACTACCCTGTTACAATTGGAACAGCCTCACTTCAGGACAAGTCCAGGTTTTCCCAGTTGGAAAATAACATTGAGAAAAATAACCTTCTCTGCATCCCACCACCTTGTTTGATGACACCCCTAATTCTGCCATCATGGAGAGTGTGCCAGGGAAAGAAAAAAGTCTCTGCCCATCTCACAGACTGCATTAATTACATCTCTACTGCCTCAGAAGTCAACTGATCTATGCAGACTAAGGAGTATAAGGGTACCCATGATGCATTGCTAGAAGGGCCAGCCTCTCTCTACTCAACTAGAAAAAATTCATCAAACCATCAACTCACTAGACCCTTGTAATGTCATTCTATTTCAAGCCAGAGGTGACTTGATGTGGGCTAACAAAGCTGAGACCATAACCTGCTATTATGATGTAACCAAGTGTATCAAGATCATTACCATGCTGTGTGCCAGCATAACAGACCCCAAAGAAATGACGCTGCAACAAGTAAATGAATATTGCTCACTCTTTGTCAACCATGCACCCCATATGGGATCTCTCAGGGACGTTTTCCTTCAGTTTTATCCTGATACCAAAATTAGCATGGAAGATGCGCATACCTCAGACACAGACGCCTTCGTCTTTATGAGGATTTTTTTGATACCTTCACTTGGAGGTTAAACATGTTGTGATGAAACTGTCCTATTAGTTCAAGGCTGCCAGGGCTCAAATATTTTTGATTACACAGCAAAACCATCACTCAATGGGAAACTGCAATCTTATTACTTAAATAATTAAGCCGATAGTTTTACGGTAATGGCTATTCTAATATTTTGTAAATGCAGTTAGTGTCAATGCCCGGTTGCTTTACTAAATCAAAACAACAAACACTTTACAACTTTGAGTTTAAGTCAGTTACAACTTTACTTGAGTGCATGCACCGAGCTAACGTAAGGTACACATAATTAGTTCCAGTTGAGCTGAGGTGGTGCCGTGGACTCAATCATCGGTTAAGAAGGAGAGGAGCTGTCTTGTGGAGATCGGCTTCGGGCAGGAGCCCATGGAAGAACCGAAGAGGAAACGTCATACTGCTCTGTCACCTAAACAGTGATGGTCAATACTCAATTATTTAATTAACATAACTAGTTAATAAGAGAGAAAGGTCTGATGGTTCAACAACTTGGTAACACCTCACCCGCAATTTACAGAGTATTCATTATCAGTAGTTAGACACGGCGTAATAAGCTAGGTGGAGGATGTTACACTTTGATGATGATTCTAAAATGGCTTAGTAGATAATTAAATGAAAAAGATTGAACACAGTTGAAGGAAGCTAAATTTATTGTGCACTTTGCTACAGCAAACTCAGATATTTATTACAAAATCTGTAACTTATTACCTGGATATTGTTTACAGTTACAAAACACAATTTCCCTCACAAAGTTAAAAACAAGCAATCACACATAATTTGAATTGAGGGGACAAATACTAACACTATCAAATAACTACACTAAAAAATACAAGTAATTGATTTAAAAGAAATTGATACAGATAGGTAGCAACAAATCATGAAATCAGGACGTCAAAAGATATAACACTATTTTCAGAGTGCCAAAATAATAAAATCGAAAAAATAGGCCCTGAGTTGCTCTACAATAGGTTCACTACTTGCATCCAAGAGTTAGGGCTTCTTTATTCCTGATTTTAATTAAGGGTCTAGTGTAGAGTCACTCTCAAATTAATTTGGTGCTATTTTGATAATGAATTATTAATTTTGTCAATTTTGTAATTATTTTGAACCTAAGTTTCAAATCTAATAATTGTCCCCTCAGAGCTTTTGTATTACATGTAATTGCTCAGTTAATTTTTGAGGGAAACTAACTTTTGTAAAGAAAGGTAAATATTTACCTACTATTGTATAAATAGGAATTCAAATTGTTAGCAATTGTCAAATAAATTTTGTTCTCACTGGATACCATTTTCTTTTTATTTTTAATATATTTCATTAACTGTCTTAGCTCTGGTATGAATTTTATAATAATGAAACTGTAAGATCCAGTGATAATGTGGGAGAACTCCTCTGTGCCTGGGGCAATAACTAACTCCTTGACAGATGTGAGCCTATATTGTGGTTGCTTTAGGGCTACATATAAGAATAATGAATAAAATTAAAACATCTATTGATCAAACATGCACAAGTTAGAACAAACTGCAAATGTACTATGCTGTTGGCAAACATGAATACGTGGTAACTACAAGTTTATTATTATCTTATTACATGAGCTGGGTAGATAAACCCGGAGATAAATTATTTGTATTGAGCTAGAAATTAAAACTAGAGACACACAATAAGCACCTTGGATTTGTAAGGATGGATTCTAAAGGCTTGGCTTTGGCGTGATGCCATGTGAATTGGTTGCTACTTTAACCATCTTGGAATTACTTTTTTTTCTACAATGAAGTTGGCGAATTACTGATCTTCATTTGTTTTGTTAGAAAGTGGGTTGCTCTCAGCGATGTTAATCTTCTGCAACCTTCATACTGCTTGAACTGCTAGAAGCACCCTGTGATTCTACAGTAATAAGCCATACCAACCAGCATTGTTTTGCCTTGATGACTTGGTAAGAATTTCAAAATCTGTTTATATATTTCAATAGGGCTATTCAACACAATATCAAGTGGAAGTTCTTAAAATTAAGAACGTGTTTCCCATCATCCCAATTACATATGAACTAAAGTCAAATAGTAGTGATGGTTGTGAAATAATTGAAGGGCAATTCTACCAACAGGAATTGACTAGAATAATTAAAAAGCATGCATAGACAAAAATAGAATAGTATAAATAGCTTATACATGTAATTGCCAAATCATTCAGTATGGATCAATATTTTAGTGAACAAGCAAATAGTAGAAACCCTACAGCAATAACTTGTCAGACAGTGATTACTACACTCAGATGAGTTGCTATACAACTAGCATTAAAAATGTATTAAGCAATATCAGTAAAGAGATTTTGGACTAATCAATTTCAGGTTTAAATGACATAGTCACAGGCAAAAATGTGAAAAAATTTCGAAACTGCAGAATTGGCAATTTGGTGAGCACACAGTCACAAATCAATTTAGTAACCCAGTAAACATAGAACTGTTGTAATAATGTTGTTTTTGTGGTGTATTGGCGTTTAATAGGCATTGAATTGTTTGATTGGCATTTGCAGTGCAGATTAGTGGCAGTGTATAATTCTGTCTAGTAAAAAATATTTAAAAATAGGAATAATTTTAGTATTATAATAATTTGGAGATAAATTTTTTAAAAACTGCATTTTTTTGATAGTTTGTTGTTTTATTATAAAGAGATGTTGTTTTGTAATGTTGTTTTAGTGTCATTATTATGTTGTTCAGCAATGTTTAATGGGAAATAATGTAATAATCACTAACAAAGTGGTAATGGCTTCTCTGAGCAAGGGAGGATAACAAAAACAATTAAAACAAAACATGGAATTAAAAAATTTACCGTTTCCACTGCAAAAAAACAATCTGAACCCAGTCCACACATAGTGAAAAAGAAACCTACCATGAAGAAAACTGATATTTTTAAGAATTTGGTATAAATAGCTGTACACATTGACAGTTGATATTAGTTTGTCTTGCTTAGATATTTTCAAATGTAATAAGGTGCTGGTAAACTTTAATGTTGGTAGTATGCAGGAATATTTCCCAACTTATGGTTTTAATTGGCCACTCATTGAATTTAATTTTCAGATCAGAGCAAAATGAATACATTGATATGCAGAGTATACATCTTGGTTTATCAGTGAAAATTGTATGCAAAAGCAATGGCAGGAACCTAGTTTGGGATGAGGCAGATGATACAAAACAAGATCAAGTTTGTTTAGCAAAGAACACCTTACACTAATTGTTTAGTTATTTAGTTCATATGCAAATGCTGTTTTACTACATACAGGTGATGTGGTATAGCCTCATATGGTTATGATCACCAATGAACCACGAAAAAGTGCAGCCAATGAGAATTCAATATTAACATCAAATTGATATTATTATGAAAAAAAATCCTGATAAGCTGATGAAAGAATGTGATGAAAAAGATGGTCAGCATAGATGTAGAGTGCTAATCATCAGGGAAAGCCAGGTAGCAAGCTTCTATGGCTCTCTTGTGATTGATTTTTTTCAATGTGAAAAAATACTAGTAGCTAGTGTTGATATTTGGATAAAGCTTTTAAGATCACAAGATGATTTTAATTGCAGATGATAATGCAGATTACAAAACACAAATTACATGTACATTTATAATTCCATTTGGACAAAACATGCTTACTAGGGAAAATGTTTTTTCCAATGCACCCATTAGAAGAATCGCCTTGGCAATTGTTTGAAATAACCAGTTTAAAGGCACAATGTTTACAAATCTGTTTTCCTTTAAATTTAGAGGACTTTATCAAGTTACAATAACATGTGTAGAATCAAATATTGCATACACTCCCATGTTAGTTGGAGATGACTACTATGCACAGGCATTTTATCTATAAATTAGGGCTCTGGGAATATATAATGATGGTGGCAGAATACCCTACACACAATATAAGAAACACACAATTATGGTTTTTGATCTGACTAACATTGCAGAGGTCAACAACAAGGTTTTGTATGCTGAATTGAAGAGTGTGAATATACATTTAACACTGGATTTTGAAAACATTATCACCAAATTGATGGAATTTATCATATTTTGAGGAAAACCAATTCTAAAGTCTATATTGATAAACAGTTAAAAGTTATAAAGGGCTAAGAAATGTGTTTTGCAAATCATTGTATCATAGAAAGATGTTGAAACTTGACGAAATTTGAGTGGTGGAAGGTTTTATTCACTCCACTAAAGACCCACATTTAAAATTTGCACATGAAACAAACTATCTATTACAGAAACATAGTATACACAATGTTGGCATTGAAAACATTTTGCAAATGAACCTAATGGGGATTGATTGGAATTGATAATTCAAGGCTACACTTGCTTTTCAAATGGTCAAAACTGTTTAGAACACATTCAGTTTACCACAATAGATATGGCTTGTTAAAAGAGAATTTTGATTTGGCAATGGATATCTGATATTTTACAGATTTTGGTGTAATTTACCCATTTTGGGTCATGTAGTGTCTTTATTGTTTTGGTTTTACATTAAATTTAGACATAGCAAACTTTACAATTATTTAAATATCTAATGGACACTGATGAGATTAGACACATTTCTTTACAAATTCCTTCACTCCATTTTCAATTTTTTTGGTGTACATTTTTTGGATAAAATTCAACCAAGTTTGGTTAAAGGCTCATTTCTAATCACAAATGCAAGCCCCCATAATCACCCTAATTTTCAAAGATTTTCTTGGACACCCTTTAAAATATTATCCCAACATTGAACACTATTGTCAAACCACTTATGCAGGATTTTGTGTTTATGAGGGTGATAGAAAAACAAGATTACAGGGAACATCTCTGATTTGTGGTGCTTATTGTATATTCTGAGCTTTTTTATTTCTAATCAAATACCAGAGGTGCTTGCATTTACCAAATTACTGTTTATAAATGATTTTTTTGTGTGGTAATGGTACAATAAAACTTCTATTTGATAAAAAACACATGCATTATTTATAAAGTATTTTGATAATAATATAATACACACACACATTCCATTGAAAGTGAACTTGGCCAATAACAAACTTATAGATGGGTGGTATACACTATCTGAAAATNTATTTAAATATCTAATGGACACTGATGAGATTAGACACATTTCTTTACAAATTCCTTCACTCCATTTTCAATTTTTTTGGTGTACATTTTTTGGATAAAATTCAACCAAGTTTGGTTAAAGGCTCATTTCTAATCACAAATGCAAGCCCCCATAATCACCCTAATTTTCAAAGATTTTCTTGGACACCCTTTAAAATATTATCCCAACATTGAACACTATTGTCAAACCACTTATGCAGGATTTTGTGTTTATGAGGGTGATAGAAAAACAAGATTACAGGGAACATCTCTGATTTGTGGTGCTTATTGTATATTCTGAGCTTTTTTATTTCTAATCAAATACCAGAGGTGCTTGCATTTACCAAATTACTGTTTATAAATGATTTTTTTGTGTGGTAATGGTACAATAAAACTTCTATTTGATAAAAAACACATGCATTATTTATAAAGTATTTTGATAATAATATAATACACACACACATTCCATTGAAAGTGAACTTGGCCAATAACAAACTTATAGATGGGTGGTATACACTATCTGAAAATTGTTGGAAGGCTGGGGTATGTCACCCCAAGGGATTGAATGAATTTACAATGTATTTGGATGAACCAATATATAATGCATATGTGGTTGCACTAATTGATTTTGGAAACCCATCAAAATTTCTTAATCTTAAACACTGAACATGTATTTTAAAAGATAACGATGGAAACATAACCTGATAGGACACTTATTCAGGGCATATCCATAGCTTTTAAGAACTCTATGATTATATAAATTCACCCTAGACCCACATTGCATTTCGTTAAAATTTAGAATGGTTGGCAATTTATTACTGGTGAAGAATGATTCAGAATATGAAATAAATTTAGGCCAAACTGGAAATCTGCTAGGCTTTTACAGAAAGATATATTGAAAATCAGTAAAACTGCCAATTAAGACTGTGATATTTTTGGTGGAAATCATATTGTAATTATACACACAGACATTTTAGAACCTCAACATGTTGGTTGTACCCATTTGCTCATGTTGGATAAATGCCTGCTATTGCTAACACATGAAGAAAAAATTAATACCATCACTGTCATTCACAATGAAAAACAAAATCTGATGTACAACTCAGTTTCAAAACCATAAATCTTTAGAATAACTATGAAATTTTGTACCAAGCAAGGCTATCCAGTGAGATTAACTGTCACAGGGTGATTTTATATCACACTCAATATTTGAACAAATGGGGAAAAAGCATAAAATGCTAATGGCATTGCTACTATGTCAATTGGAAATTAATCATAATGCCTTGCATTAGAACTTAATAATAATGATGTAATTTGTGAATAGTGTGCTTATCAATAATAAATTGATTGCTCAATTTTTTATTTTACAAAACACAAAACATTAATTTTGGGAAAGATTTCCATCACTTCATGCTTCATTAAAATACATTTGTGTTTTATCAACTTGAGAATGATTTCTTGTGTGAGGTAATAAAATTACTGATTTTTCCCAAAAATAGTCTTCATTTTTATTGGAATAAATGCACATGCTTTAAACTGGAGGGCTCACTTGATTAATGGGAAACATATAGATTGACATGGAAGTAATGGTTCTTATAACATTAGTATCTGGCAGATGTGGAGAAGATGGAGTATGCCATCCAGTTGATTGAGCAAATTTACTACATATTTGGATAAGCCAATTAATAATGCATGTGACATGGTTGTTATTGATATTTGGTACCCATCAAGGAGTTCTTAATCTTAAGACACATTGGTGGGTTTTGAAGAAAAAGGGTGGAACCAAAATTTGTTTGCAATTTTTTTCCAAGCATGTGCATAGCTTTGAGGACTTGTAAAAGATATAAACTCAATTCTTAAGCCCAAGGTATTTCAATGCCATTTCAATTGGTTGGTAGATGCCTACAAGCAACAAACTAGTTGGAATATGAGGTGGATTTAGACCAGGCTGGAAATATGCTAGGATTTTATGAAAAGATATATCCAAACACAACACCCAATGCTAGCTATGAATGTGACATATACACTGGAAATCATGTTTTAATGATACATACCAATATTGTAGAACCTCAATTTGTTGGAAGCACACAATTGGATAAATGTCCTTTGATGTTGACAAATACTACAAAACTAAGCACCACCCCAATTATTTATAATGAAAAACTAAATCCAATATATAAACTGGTGTCATGATCATATATCAATAGAATAAACATAAAGTTTTCCACTGAGCAAGGTAAAGTGATTGAGTTTACTGGGACCAGGAGGCTTTATATCATGCTGGATATTCTCATGGAATAAAGAAATGATGGAAAATCAAAATATCTCATGTGATGTTTGCAGCATTTGTGTAAACTCCACAGTTATAACTATACATTTGTGTTTTTAATTTAATTAATCTATTGATATTATTTTTCCAAGTTGTAAAATGTAGCACATTATTCAGTTTTTTATAGAGATTGAGTCAAGGATGGTTGAATTTCTCCAATGCAGGGTAAGTTATTTGTACATTTGAATAGTGAATATTATATGATTAGTTGGAAATTGATTGCTTGTACATGTTTAGTATTACTAACTTGATTTGCAAAAGGAAAACACTATATATTATCAATGCAATGTGCAAAGAAACTAAATTACAAATGAAAAAAACATTACCAAAACTGCAAAAAGAGAATTTCTTCTATCATAGCATTAAAAAACACCAACTCCTTCACAATGGGTAACAACTAATTTGATGTTGAGAGGGAACACATATTATCATTAATGGTGAATGTACAGTATAAATTCATTATCTTTCAATGACCACAAATGTTTGATGCATTTCAACAGTGATTTGATTTGAATCAAATGCTATAATTCAAAGCAATTCTTAGCAAAGAAATAAATTGCAAAAAAATAAATTAACAAAATAATTAACTTGAAAAAATAAATTTGCCAAAAAAACAATACATAAATAATAAAATAAAATTAATTTTTATAATAGTGGTGATGCTTACAAAGTTTCTTTGTTGTTTGTTCTAGTTTACATGTCATACACAGTTTTTCAACAAAGTAGGCACAATTTAAAGCATGTTTCACTTGAATTAAAATGTTTTCACTTTAAAAAGACTTGTTTATTGTCATATAACAATAAAGAACGACACAAATTGATGACAGGTCAAAGCTTGAAGGCAATTTATTTTTGATTTCAAATGAATCTGCACACAAATGACATGTTATGTTGATAATTTTGTATGATAACTTATGCATATTATAATATTTCACATTTAATCAAGTATGTTTTTAAATTTTACCCTTTAAACTAAATTATACATGTTGATTTTTGTTAAGTTGGATATTTTGTTTAATCATATGCAATTTAAATTTTCTATTTTTATGACTAGCAACTTACCAAACTTATAAATTATACACATTAATTTTTACTTTGTTGTTTCATTTTGGATGATATTTACAGAAGAACTTCTGTTAAATTTTTTTGAGTCAGCAGAGTTTGTCATGGTTAAGTGATTTTATAGACATTGCTTTCACTATGTAAAATATTACTTTGTAATTTTCTTGAAATTCTATATTTTAAATAGTATGTGACTGTATTTTTTGCATATGAATAATAGACTATTTACAAACATTTATACATTTAGAATGCTGAATGCATCACGGTGTTTACAAATTTAATGATTTGAAATGATATCTATCTATGGAAAAAAATGACATCAATTATGAATAATGAATTTGTCATTGTATTTACACATTAAAGTTACAAAGGTAGAAAACCCATGTAATGTATACAGCCATACAAAGTCATAACCCAAATAAAGTGAAAAATATGCAAAGTTGAGAAAAGATGTAACAGTCTACAAATATGTAAAACCCAAAAAATCACGTGCAAAGCAAATGTGTACATCCCACAAAAATCCATATAAACCAAAAAAAGAAATGCAAAGATTGTTGTGTAAAACTAAAGTAATAATAGTGTATTAATGAAAGCAGCATGTATATGTGTAAATCCTACTAGCAACATTGCATGTATAACTTTTTAAAAAGCAAAATTGTCTTTATCATGTAAGTCTATATATCATACACATTTAATGTTTAAGTATGATGAATATTTTTTCTGTCTTGTGAAAAACAAATTAAAAATATGGAATTTTTACAATGACATTGCAGTGTATTTGAAAATGAAATGTACCCTTTTGAATTTAATGTTTAGATTTCCTGAAAAACCAAATTAAATGTCAGTGATTAATCATTAGCAACATAGGGAATTTTTTATGGAAAAGAAAATTATTAGTCAGAAATGCATCATCACAAACTCGATGTAAACCCCAATTAGTCAGCTAATGTATGCAAACAACAGTAAGCATGCAAACTAACTAACATTTGATGTCGCAATTAACCAGGTATATTAACAAAACATATAACGAAATTAATCACTATACCAGATAGGTGTTTATGAATCATTGTAAAATGTGTAAACTAAATCGACCCCATCTAAATAAGTGAGTCACTACAATAGATGAAATTTACTTAAGCATTTATAAGCCCTCTAGCAGTCAAGAAATGCAGTGCAAATTTAATATTAATGTAAAATTATTTGAAATTAAATGCACTTCTTTGTGCTGATGACGCATTTTCTTCACACTTTCAAGTAACACACAAATGAAAACGGGATTATATGTTAATATGCAGAGACGCTGGGATGGAATAAAGCAATTTATGTCCAGCTCTGTTTGTAGTCAGTTTGGGTCAAGTTTTCTAAAATGGTCAGGTTACTTAGACTAAATTTCAAATATAAGTTTATTGTTCACTTTGAAATATGCTAGAATAGCAAAGGACAATAATACAATTGAAAGCTCAAAATAGTCTAACTTGAGTGGTGAACACCTCTTTAAATCTACTCCACCAAGAATTTTTGTTGAAACCTATTTCAACTAATCGCAGAAAGCCTAGTCCTGCTCCTACTTTCCCCGAAAAGTAGTATATTTTACTGAAGAATAACATGGTTGGATTTCGTTTTTCTTTGATATCATGAGTGTCCATAACCTTTCAAACATATGAAAGAACAAATTAATTCGCTATTTCACTTACAATTAATCATTGTTTTTCAATCACATGTCTTCATAATACACAATTTTTTTCAAGAACAGCTAGCAGCTGATAAACAAATGAATTCTGATTTCAAATAACTTTAGTTTGCAAATGAATGTTTATACATTTTAAGAGATAATGCCCAATTCAATATGAATTGTAAATGACTTTTTCTCTTGACTAAGTTTTGACATCCTCAGAAATCAGCGTTTGAAGTTTTTTATATATATATATATATATCTTGGGGGTAGTATCTGTCTTCCTCTTGTGATAAGTGAAGCAACAGATTAACTTTGTAGATGTAACTAATTACATCTTTGTTTTTTTCTAGGCAGCATGTGTACAATTGCCTTCAGTACTGTTTTCTGGTACACTCATTATCAAATTGGTCATTCATTGCTGAGATGAGTTTTTCATAATCGGTTTTTATGTTAGCATCCAAGTTAAGATAGACTTGTAGGGCTCTGTTTTTAATTAAGAGGCACTTGGGTGGCTCATTTTGTTTTGGTGCCATGTTGCTGTATTAGATAGATTTCAAAAAGAATTAACCATTCGCGAAAAGTTTGGCCCTTTATGTCGAATTTTCCTGTGAAATATTGTGGCATTTTATGAAGTTTCAAATCCACTTTTAGGGGCAGGTAGAGTAGCAAAGAGAGGCGTTTTTTGATCTTGTATTTAGTTGCCTCAGCATGTGCTGGTGTTGTGGGCGCGGGTGGCAGTGAGGCCAGTCTGGATGAAGGCGGGCTCAGCAGTGGCGGCT
>CABFPE010000024.1:2400530-2419438 GCA_900660155.1 Hofstenia miamia
TTATAATGGATGGTCTATTTCCGACTCCTAGTACCTCCCCTAACGTGTCTTATTTTGTTGAAGAATTAATGAAATGTTTCAATTCTATGAAAAAAATTACCTACCAGATTGTGCAGCAAAATTCAAGCTGGAAAAACAATGGAACAATGATATGGACTATCTTGCTGAACTTAGATGGGCATATTCATTTTACATAAAAGAAAAGAAGTTACCTCAAATTAAATTTAGGCCACTACCCAATCTTTCACAGGCTCGGTGGAATTCAAGAGCTATATATGCTTTACTCTCTTACCTTTTGGTCGCCAAAAATCGGCAAAATTTAAAAAACGTCTGTGATTTTATTGTCTCTGATTGGGCTGACGTATGGTTTGGGAATCATTTGTATCATTCCGATGATTTCAAAAAATTACATAATTCAATACAAAAGATGGGTAATGAAAAAGCGCTCAAATGTCTTTCAAAACATTTCTCAATTGAACCTTCGAAACTCGCTATTCCTCGGAACAATCGATTGGCAGAGCGAGGAATTAAAACCATGGGAGAACTTGAACAATTTTGCAGAAGTGATGAAACATTGTGTGGTCGTTTTCTGCTTTCAAACGATTTATGAATGTATTTTTCAAGAAATAAATATTATTCTTCAAATATTCAATTTTCTAAAGAATTAAAAATAGTAGGAAAAATAATTAAATTTTACAAAATTGCTTCATAATAAGGTCAGATTTGTATTCTTCAAAATACCACTTCCCAATTTATAGCGTATCTAGGTCAGTATCTTACATTGTAATAACGTATTTTCAATTCACGATGCGCGGGCAATTTTTTATTCGGATTGAAAAATAAATGCGATTTTCGAAATCAGTGCATAAAAGTTCATTTAAAAAGTTGTGAGGGAGGTTCTTTGTAAAAATAGACTATACCTAGTCTTCATATAATGGTATATTAGTAATCTTGATTTTTGGCATAAGTTTGATCGATTTTTTTATGTTTATGTTCCTCAATTTACCAAGTGCTCTTTCTGTAATATTTGCATCTTCATCTGATTTACAAAGTAAGATAATATCATTTTTGTCATTTAATTTCAATTGTTCTACACTTGGCCCTTTCGTTCCCAAATTTTTAATTGACTTTTCAACATTTTGAACAATTTTTTTGCATTCTTTTTCATTTAAACTACCATCATCATTTTTTAAATTATTACTTGAAATGACTAATTTTGGCTTAAATATCTTCGAATGTTTAAATTCTTTGATTGTAGGAGTAATAGTATTACTCAATTTTGCATTTTCACATTGATTTTTCAAGAATTTAATGAATTTCGAGTTTATGCCACAAACAATATCTTCATATTCAAGTTTTAATGCATCTGATAATTTTAGTTCATTAATAAAGTCATCAAGATTAGAAAAATCCTCTATAAAAGGACTAGCTTTTAGAATTTCTGAATAATGCATATGATTGTTAATTAAGCAAAAAATAAATCTTACCGTTTAACAATCTCCCACCAATTAGAGAGAATGTCAATATATTTTGAATTTCCAAGCATTTTTTGACTATTTGAGAGTCTAATATATGTATTTCTATTACTAGATTTAGCTTCAGGTTTTGATGTATTGCTACAGGTTTTGATACATCGGACACTGTTATGGTTTCATTTCACATTTGACAAATATTTGCATAACGTTTTGACTTTGTATACCATTCCACTTTACATTGTTAATTGTGTAGATCTTGAAATAGTATTCCAAAAAATGCTAATATTCAAATAATGGGAGAGAAGAAATTAACCTTAGATTCTGTAATGTTTTAAGTTTTGTTTTTTATATTTATTTTCTCTACGATGCTTTCAGATTGATGTGTGATTAGAAATAATTCTCCTTTAAAAATTGATTTTCAACAAGTCTAATACACATTTTTGTTAGCAAAAATGTTAAATGTGTAAAAACATTTTGAAATTTTTATATTATTTTGTAATCACATGAAACAAATTTAGTAATATTAACTGTTTAAAATGCAAATGTGACAAAATTATTATTAGCGAGATGAGATCTCCAATTTTCAGTAGCGTAAAGTAAAGTATCAGCCTTGCAAAAGCCGAATTGAGTATTCGAAAGAATTGATTCGTTATAGAGATAAGTGATTATTTGATTAAATAAGTTTTTCGAAGATTTTTGCAAAAGGCAAGATGATTGAAATAGGCTGATAATTGCAACATCTTAGCGGGTTATCTCTTTTATATATGGGAGGAAGGTCCGTTTGATTTATTAACTTTTAGCTTATTTATTGCTTGAAGGACTTCGTATCGAGTCACAAATCGGAATGAAAAATAATTTTGAGGAAGTTTGTAGTTAGATTTTTTAAGTTTAAGTGGCACCGAAGGTCCCAAGTATTTGCCTAGGTTAATACATTGATCATTGAATGCACAATAGCAATATCATTGCGTTTAGTTAACATTCCACCATTGCTATTTTCAATAATATGCGGGTGTTGCATATAACTCTTGTTTCTGTTCAATACATTGTTGATGAAATCCCAGTTATGTTTAGGGTCATTTATTGCATATACCGATTTGTGCTGCTCTCATTTCAATATTAGATTTGTTCCTTGCAATTCTATATAACCGGTAGTTATCAGCAGTTTTATTTCGTGAGTAAGTTTTGGATTGAGTTTTTTCCATTTTGGTATACTAGCTCAGTAGGAAGATAGTTTATTAGTGAGATTTTGGATATTAAGATGAACATATTTAATTGGGGCAATATGCACACATCATACCACAATAATTGTCATACGGTAAATCTTAGACGCATTAGGCCCGGGGTTAGGCTCAATACCGGCTTTGATCAAAAGAAAAAAATTGTGCACCTAATATACTGGAATATATAACGAACACGTAATATAAATGAAAAATTAATTAAATAGGCAGCTTTTTTATGGAATGTTAAACTAATGGACTTTTAACCTTTAACATATACTGGAAAAGTTGCATATTTCAAAGAAATATGCAAGAATAGAAAACATTAGTCTGTTGGACTGTGAATGCTGGTGTGGTTCGAGAAGTAAATGTGTCTTTATAAATTTCGATTCTATACAAATATAATGTATTTTGCAAATTAAAAATAACAATTTCCGATTATAAATGTTGGAAATATATTCTGGAATACACTATTTACAAAAATTCAGAGCAATGGACGGACTTGCATCATACTCAGGTGGCTGGAAATAAAAACTGATTTACATTCAAACAAATAAATAGCTGAGAGTGAGAAAATGAGCAATTGGTTTGGTCATTTTCAAAATTACTTGGAACGTTGCTTCACTTCTTTGTCGATTCGCAAGTAATAGTTCTGCGCCATCGAGTTAATAATTGATAAGAGAAAGTAGATGACCATACATATCACAAAATTGTTAAATATCCATGAAATCCAATTGTCACTCTAAACAAATTAGATTAAAAATTCAATTTTTACCAAACCTTATAAAAACGTAGAGCAATAATGAATTACAGATGCAAAATTTTGAATAATTTTAAGTATGATGTTTAAGAGTGGACATGGACCCACATTTTTCCACCCATTCCAGCCCGCACCTACGGCGTTCGCACCCGAATTAAAACCATTTTTTCTAAGCTTAGTGTCAAATTTTGGATGAACATGAGCAAAACAATATGTTGATCAAAACAATAATAAAAAACTATATTATGAAGAATATCACTACGCTAATTGAACAAGTTTTTTTCAGTTTCAGCAGTCCCAACATCTCCATGTCGAAGGCGAAAGGCTACCGCGTTGGTCGGTGAATATATTTTCCGCAGCTGAAAAGTGACGTTCACTTTCGGTAGAAGACACCCGTGCAACGAAAACTCTTCGAGCCGAGATTGGGCAAAGTGCTCTTCTTGTGATACTAAAATACCAGTGGGTTTTTGTAAATGGTACCAACTGTTTGATTTTGATAGCGCGAATTTCATCATTAACCGTCAATTCAAATTCCTCAGAAACAAAGGAAACTTGAAATATGTCGTCAAATAATGACGTGTGGGGTTGCTTTGCTGGTGGTGCTGACACTTCAAAAACGGTGGAGTATTCTTGCAATAGCCCTGGCGTAGATAGCGCCTCTAATCCTGCAATAATATCCAGTTATACTTGAGCAAGGAATGACGTAGTGGACGGTGAATTTGCAATTATTATTCAGGTAGATATTTAAAACGATTACCTCATTAATTTAATTGGAAAACGTAGAAAAGCAAATAAAAAAGCCTAGCTAAGCCCTGCGCACTTATTGGTAGAATGTCACAGAGTTTTAATGTCAGTTCAGCTAATAAATTGAATTTTTCATACAATCTCTTTACAGAAAGAACAAAAAACGAATTTTCACATTGAAAGCTTGGAATTTATACAAGTTTTTCAAAAAAATGAATCAAACATTTCAGAAATATTGGTAGCGTGGCATGTTTTAAAACAATTATTTCGAAACTGGTCAATATTTTTACTGTTTAATGTTAAAATGTTTTATAAATCACTCCAAAGTTGGATGTTGATACTGAGCAACACTATATTCGGTTTTGCTCTAATAGCCTATTCAGTATATGCAAATTTGAAGAGGGCATAATGTAATGTGAACGCAGCTTTACAATTTCTACAATATTTACTGTTTATTTACGTATTAGGGGTTCAGGAAATCCCCCCTTTTATGAAGAAAAGAAATATTTCACTATTACGAACTTATGAACAATATAATAACTTAACCCTTATCCAGACATATGTTGACATTTTGTCCCAGGAGCAATATAAAATTGTTCATTTCTAAAGTTACAAAAAAGTTAGATATCCTCAAATTCAGCGGGATGAATGATTTTATTAGATGTTAATTTCATGTAAAATTCTTTTAAAAAAATCTAAAAATAAGAAATTTTTGTATTATAACTCCCTAAAAGCAAATTTTTAACAACTTATCAACATTCATATAAATTCTGTGTGTGACTTATATTTATGTGCTTGCGTCATGTGTTGGATACTTGTATATTTACTAATAAATTTGTCTCAAATGAATAATCATTTCTTTAGGTTTTAGACTGCTGTTGAATTTATATTCTGTGCCACGTAGTCAGCTACCACCCTAACAATATGAAGAAAAAGAGACGTTTGATGAAACAATATGTAGACTTGCTATAATTGCTGAAGACCTGTAAACTGAAAAATTCACTGATGATGTTTCTATTATTGAAGAAGGTGAATCCCATCAACCAATAGAAAAAGTATTCAATGAAGCTAATATATGTGAAAAACTGATAGCAGAAGATGATTCTAAGGAAGACAATAGCGAGGGTGAAAAAAGTGTACAAAATCAACAAGCTATTGTTGTGGGAAGCGCTACATATTTGCAACAAAACCGATACCGGGATTGGAACGAGACCAGCTCTACGAGAACAGGTAGCAGTTAAACACCAAACCATGTCATTTGACTCTTTTGACATATTAGCCTTTTGGAAAAATGCCCATACAAGACACTTTTAATCGATAAGTCGACTTTAATCAATATACAAAAAGACGCCACCCGCTCCTTATAGTTGGCTGGTTTTCAATTACATCTATCTTTATTAAGCCGACTTTAACAAATTACACTTGATTAGCTAATTTATTAGTTAGGTAAGCTGCAATTGCGTCTTTGATGTCCAACGCTAACGTCATTACAAAACTGCCCAACCAAGTATGTAATGAATTATTGCTATATAAGCGGTTAGAAAAGAAAAACTTTACACCAATAAGTAAATCAGGCATGTTCAAAAGTAACACGCCAAAATGAAAGAACTGTTTCGTCTGTGGGTCAATACTGACAGGTGGGTTCATGTTGAACGCGGGGAAAGATAAAATGTCAAATTGCAAATCAAAAACTGAACACGCCTGGAAAATGGCGGAAATTTCATTGGGTGGGTTAATGCAACAGCGCATAGTTATTATTCATTCAATATCGTAATTCATTTTGAATAGCGCGGTAGTGTTTTAATTATAACTTTAGAATGAGTGCTCAGGATATACAATCTAAAATTTCAAGAAACTTTATACCCTCCGTAAGCACATTGGCGGTAAAAGCACCGTATGGAAAAATACTGCGATATTGCAAAAGAAGATAGCTTTGTTAGCTGCAATCGCTGCTTTAAGGTTATCACCTACAAGCCAGCCGATGGAACAAACGGACTCTTGAAGAATGTGAAATTCTGCAAAAAGGCGAACTGTGGTAGTCAACCGTCCTCATCGAAACAAACAACAATTCTTTTTCTTAAGGAAACTCCTATTAATACAGCAGCGAAAGAAAGCGTCAATAAAACTCTTGTTCGAATGTGCGCAAAGGCTATCGCCTCTAAGCACAGCTAATGGTGAACGATTCCAAGAAACTTCAACTATGAGCATCTGAAGTCGGCATGGTTAATAGTCATTTTCTGTGAAAATTTATTGTTTCTGAATTGGTGAACCCCATTGAATTCAGGATTGGACTGTCCGGTTCCATGCAAATTAACTTGTGCTTTCGATATTGTGTTTCAAAAAAACCTTTTCCAGTTGCCTGTGGCCCGGTGCGCTTTCAGCAACAATATCGATGACCACATTTATCCAAGCAAGTTTCATCTAATCATTAGCTGTTGCACAGTGGAAGAATTAAGTCCGTAGTTCGTAATGAACCATACCATGTACACTAGTTAACCCGATCAAATGAATATTGTTGTCTTTACTTCCAGCTGTAACCGTCGTACATCTTGCACCTTTCCAAGTGATGTAAATGCATACGAGTAGTAGACTTTGCCAGATTGAAAAGAAATCGGAAGACACTCGCCGTATGTATTTAATTCAATGTTGCCCCATGATTCTCCTCGATAGTCTTGATAATAAGTATTTATATTTTTCACTCAGTTTGCATCGACCTCTTCTTAAGCCTCCATGCTTCTTTCTGCTAAATCCATTGGTTGACTTTGGGCTGCCAATGTTCTCCACTATCCATTTGCTTCGTATGAACGTTTCTTGCATTTCTTGTAGGAGTCACGATTTCGAGCTGACACTCTGAATGCATGAAACAATTTTTGACTCAGAAGATAATCAGGAAATTTCTAAGTGAACCACAAAGCATTTTCTCAATTTGATTCGAAGAATTCCCATTTGAATGGAACTATTTCAATTTGTTATAGAGACGACATAGCTTTGGTCTACTGTACTCACAATTTTGTCTGTTTTTATAACGAGCAAAACGCATATTTACAAAAGTGACAGATTGACTAGAAATTTGAATTTTATTCAATTCTAAACTAGTGGAATAATAAAAAAAATTGTATTTTGTAAATATACAAAAGCCAAATATGTGAAGCTCCAATTATTTTCATGGCTTTAGAATAGTAATAAAGAAATAAATTAAGAGACATAGCTAAACAGCGTTATTTAAATTTAGGGAGCAATCAAAAATTCACGTGTTTAATGTCCAAATACTTCTGTAACTTTTAAGTGCACAAGTAATCTAATGTCACCTGAACTAGTGAGGAACGGGTAAACACAAAAAATTAAAAATGTTGAACGTTTGTATGGGTTTCAACTGACATCTTTAAAGTTCTTAACTAGTAGCATTGAATCTTCACTTGCTTAGCAATTATATTAAATAATTGAAGTATGCTACTACCAATATCTTAAAATAAATACTTTAACCCTTTGGCTGCTATATTCGACTCAAATTGAACAAAAATGTTTTGGTCTTGTCTGCTAAATTCGCCTAGTTCAAATGATATAAAAACTTTTCTATGGTCACATCCTGCGACAAAAGTCCTTTACTGGTATCACAGTGGTTTCATTTAGCCATTTTGTTACAAATTGCCACTAAATGAGTTGGATGTCATTATCAGTCTTCACACTCTGCTAGCATAGACAGGCGGTGGCATTCAAATTGTTAAACTCTGAATTTGCTTAGTTGGCAAATGACGACTAACTAGAATCAATACAATTCTTTCTCCATAAAAACAAAGCCCCTTTTAAATGTACTTTATCCTTATAAATATGGCAGAAAAATCAGTTGTATTTTGTATCCAAATTCAAAAAAATGTATTAGTTACAAATTCTTGGATTATTCAAGTAGATTAATTTAAAATTTAGGTTCTTAAGAGGCATAATTACTATAAATTCCGAAAGTAATGATAAACATACGTCTATTGGTACGCTTTTGTTGGAACTGTGAAGTTTGGCTTTCTGTTTACTGAAATAATCTTGAAAAGGCTTTTGCATTTTAGGGCCAATGTGTGGAATTTTCCTAAAATGAGAAAAATAAATATCATTTACTTTCCATTTCTAAACACAAATCAAGCGTTATAAATTTGATATTTGCTACAATATCAGCAATGTTCATTAATGCGATCCTATAAAATATTTTCTACATCATTTACTAGAATCATAATAACATAACAAAATGGAATCCATATCAGAACGCCTAATATTCTTAAAACGCCATTGTCTCCTAGAGTTACTGAATAAAATAATAACTCGATTACTATGGATATATCTATGTGAAAGCTTGTCAAGTAATAAATAAAGAAGACTGAACTGTGAGTTTCAATCAATTCCTTACAGCGTATTCATTCTGTCGATCCCTATCGCTATCGTGCAAGCTATTATTGACATTGCATATCTGATTTTTTTAATCATATCCAAGGCCCTGATTTTAATAATTAGCCAATAGTATTTATTAGAAACGGGTCGTACAGTGTTTCAGTTGACGATACTGTAGTACTCAACCTCGTTGTATTTACTTGTATAATCGAGGTTATTTGATGGTTGACGAGTTAACCGATGTTAATATACAAAAAATTAAATATATGAGACTGAATTTGAATATGACCATGTGAATTATTTCATCAAATGGAATATTATAAATGCATTTCACTTTCCAGAAATAATTTTATTATAATCATATATTAATATCTAACAATTGGAATTTGGTCATAAAATTTGCAAGTTTTTTGAAATTTTTTTAAATTCAAATTTCGTGTAAAGAGAATTTGCATCTTTAATATATCATACGTTCCTTAGGTTACAGATTTCGTTAGTGTACCATAAAGCACAAAAGAATGTTTGGTAAAATCGAAAATTTTATAAAGAAAACTATGAATTAAAAAATATTTCTGTAGCATTAATCTTAAAACACGCCAAAATTTATCAGTGGCGATATGCTTCTTTTAAAATTGCAATCTGTAAGATCCTCGGTTATCCGTTTTTCGAATATCCGGCCAATATAGGATGTCTGACTTTGCATGTAATGTTGTTTAAATGACGTCAAATGCTGTAAAGGGCAGAGCTGTCGCTAAATAATACGCCGAAAATCTGAATTTCACAGGTTGTGCGATTCTGTACTTATTAACCTTAATTTGTGTGTAAATATTAAGAGCTAGATTTCATGGATATATGAATTTGGATTATCCGGCCCATTTTTCGTAATCGTTCACTAAGTACGGGCGGGATAATCGAGGGTGCACTGAAACAGTAATACGGTACTGGAAAAAAGAATTCGGCCACCAATGATTTGTCATAAATATTTCTAAGAAATGGACGCCAAGAATGTCATAAGTATTTTTTATTATATTTGGTGTTGCAGAAAGATGAATTCATCAATATTGAGACATAATTGTCATTGTTTACTTTAAATCTCTAGGAGAAATGCTACAATACTTTTAGTTAGCTAATGTATTCGGCCACTTCAGACCAAATCAAAGAATATGTAAAAAATTTCATTGGTTGAGCTTTTTTCAGTCTATTTATATTGAAAATGTCTAATAACAGTCTTCTTTGCCATATATGATACCTGGTTACGTACCTCTTGCCATCCGCGAGCTGATCATCTCCAAACATTTGGAAGGGCTGTGTCAACGTATTATAGCCTGACTTGTAGAAAGACCTCGAAGTACTGTCGGGGATATCTTCAGACGTCTCACTTCTGAAAACATCATTGTCCCCAAACCAAAATCCGGAAGACAAAAGAAGTCCTCCAAAACCTTCCAATCAGCTCTAGTGTGCCTTTTAAAGCGAAATCCCAGGAAGACTTCAGCGAAACTTCGCAAGGAATGGGCTGATGGTCACCTCGTGACAGTAGAAACTGTGCGAAACATCCTGAAGAAGTACTCAATTGGGATTTTCATGGCACCCAAAAAGCCATTGTTAACCTCAAAGCAAAGATAACATGGGCTAAGGTGTGCCAATTTAATGCGAGATAATTCATCTGAACATTGGTCTAATGTTATATTTTCAGACGACTCAAGATTTGAGGTATACTCATCAAAAAGATTCTTGCCTCAATTTACTCGGCACAATGAAATATGGAGGGAAGTCTGTAATGGCATAGGGTGCAATATGGAAGTCAGGCTTTCGCAAAACTATTCATATCACTGGTACTCTCAGAAACTCTTAATAAGCTCGGATTATAGAAAAGGAACTCTTGCCACTCCTTAAAAGTGATTCAATATATCAGCAGAATAGTGCTCCACTTCATACTTCAAAAGAAATGAAAAACTTCTTCCACAATAATGGGGTTGCTATTCTTAATAACTGGCCTGGCCAATCTCCAGATCTTAAAATTATCGAAAATATGTGGAAAGAGGTCAAATATCAATTAGACAGCATACTCTTCACACTGAAGACGAGCTGTGGAGCGCAATAAATAAAGAATGTTATGCAATTCCCAAAAGCTTTATTGAAACACTTTTCAATCCCTGATCGCCTAGAAGCTGCTATTCGCTCAAAGGGACACCCTACAAAATAATAAACGAGAATTTTGTTGTAAGTGCTTATATTGCATCAATTATTCATTTATATATCTTTTTTTAAATTTATTTTTTTCGGATTTGCTCATTTATTTAAATTTTTTCAGGTGGCCGAATACATTTTTCCAATACAAGTTTTCTAATTTTAATTAAAAATTAATAGCCAATTGTTCTTCTACATATTTTATGGCATTAGACATACAGATTTTCCTTTCTCTATCAAAGAAACTCTTAGTTATAATCTTAGGTACACTCTATCCAATGAATGTTAATTGTTTATTCAAAATAGCAAGGTGGTCGAATACATATTTCCAGTACTGTATAAGTATGAATATGAATGCGTGCATTCTAAATTTTTGAAAGGTATTAGTATATTGATGCAATCTAATGTGAATGATTAATATAGAACTTCAAGGAAAATAAATCCTGAACAGCGCTAATGCAATTAAAAAAAAGCATTATTGATGTTGTCTTCCTGCACTTTTGTGTGTCTGTCTTTTGACAGCTTGAGCAGTTAATACATACTCAACTGATGCTCGAGTAGTGGCCAAACCACTGAATCCCAAGAATACAGTAAAACCTCTCTAACTTAGACACTCTCTAACTTAGACACCCTGGTAAGTTAGACAATATTAGTGTGTACGGGCCGGACACCATAGTGACGTGCCCCTGTAACTTAGACTCTCTCTAACTTAGACACCTCGCTAAGTTAGACACATATTGAGTGAACTGAGCACCATTTTTAACCTCGCTTACTTAGATGGACACGGGTCTCCGTGTCGTTTATTTTTCTGGTGTCTTATTTACAATTCGCTTTTAGGTCGTTTATTTTTCTGGTGTCTTATTTACAATTCGCTTTTAGGTACATTTTACATGTCTTTGTCTAAACCGATTAATCGCCAGAAACAGATCGAACTCACTATCCATCAAAAGAAAGCCGTGCTCGACAAGTTGGACCGCAATGTCAGTGTCTCCAATTTAACTGAATAATATGGAGTGTCCAGGGCGACTGTGTATAACATCAAAAAACAATGCGAGAAGATTGACGAAGCGTATGAGCGAAATATTGGGTCAAAGCGCAGGAGACTTAAGGGCTCTGAAAGTGAAATAAACGCTAAATGCTACGAGTGGTTCGCAATGTGTCGCTCGAAGCAGATTACTGTATCCGGTCCTATGCTGCAAGCAGCCGCTCTAAAGATTGCAAAAGAATTTGATCCTGAGACATCGTTTGTTGCTTCAAATGGGTGGCTACAAAGGTTCAGAGAGCGCCACAACATTCGCTTCCGTGAACTGTGTGGTGAATCAGCCAGTGTTGATGAAGGTGTATGTGCTGACTGGATTGACAAACTACCAACTCTAACTCAAGGTTACGAACTAAATAACATCTTTAATTGCGACGAAACGGCCCTTTTCTTTCGGCAGCTTCCATCTAAGTCACTGGTTGCTAAGGCTGAGTCTTGTCATGGAGGTAAACTAAGCAAAGAACGGGTGACGATATTGTTTTGTTGTAGTGCAACTGGCGAGAAAATGAAGCCACTTGTTATTGGCAAAGCCAAACGACCTCGTGCCTTTCATAGGGCGAATGTCAAAGAAGATCATCTTCCAGTTTATTGGCGCTACAGCAAAAAGGCGTGGATGACTCGTGATATCTTCTTCAAATGGCTTTCTACAATTAACCGCAAGTTTAAGTTAGAGAAGCGAAAAGTGCTTTTGATAATGGATAATGTATTTACTCATCATACTGATATGCCAAAAGAGTTTTCACATTTGAACGTAATTTTCTTGCCGCCAAACACTACCAGCAAAATTCAGCCGCTCGACTTGGGCATCATTCGTTCCTTCAAGCACCAGTATCGCAAACACCTTCTAACATACATGGTAACCATTGCGGAAACGGTATCTAGCGCTAATGAGTTTATTTCTTCGTTGACCATTCTTGATTGCATTCGATGGATCGATATTGCTTGGAAGCGCGTGTCGACTAAAACTATTGAAAGGTGCTTCGACCACGGCGGCATCCGTCCAACTCATCGTGATGAAGCACTTGAAGACCAACCAGTAGCCGAGGAGGAACCAACTGAAAATATTTTTGCTATTTTACAAGCAGCACCAGCTTGGCTTGAGTGCCCGAATTTTGAGGAGTTCGGCTCTTTTGATGACGACGTTCCTACAGAAGCAGGTTCTGGCGATGTTCCTGATGACGTGTTAGCTACGGTTCTCTCTTCGGAGGTCAACGACGATAATGCAGGAATTGGAAACGAGGCAGATGAGGATATTGCAGATAATGAAATTACTATTGTTTATCCAATTCCATCTAAAAGGGAAATGACAACAATGTTTGGGAGCTTGCGGGCTCTCGCAGATAATCTTGATTCCAATATCGGTCAAGAACTTTTTGACATTGAATCTAAACTGCAGGCGCTGTCCCTTGAAAAAAAGGTCAAGACTGCTCGCCAGACTACCATTGAAGACTTCTTTGGCCCTACACATTAACTAATCGATTTTTAAATGTTTTTTTATGTTTTGATTGTTTTCTTTGTTTTTGTTCCACGCCTTTGTTACGTGGCAGTTAGACATCTTGATATGTACAAGTGTGTGAACCCTAGGATTAAAAATTAGGGGAAATTGGGACAATGGGTGAAGAATACTGTAACAACTCACTAACTTAGACACCCCGCTAACTTAGACAATTCACTAGCTAACGTCGAGTGTCTAAGTTAGAGAGGTTTTACTGTATATATATAATTTGTTTTTTACTATGCTCCGTTTAATTCGATATTTGATAGTACATTGCATGTAAAATTAGTTTCATTTTCATTGACGAAAACACCACTTGAACTCATCAAGTCAAAATCTGAACACAATTAGTTAATTAGAAAAAATGTCAGTTGAAATCTATCCGAAGATCAAGAATGCAGTTCATATTTCTGAAACATCAATGCAGTTATTATTAAGACGGCTTTTTATGAATATTAAATGATGGACACTAAAAGATGTTTTGTTTAAAATAATACATTTTAAAGAAGCATGGGGTAAAAATACAAAAATATATCTAACCTCAATCTCAATTAAAATTTGGTTAATATAGATCGAGCTTCAACAGATGTCTGCGAGCTGGAAGGCAAGGTTCGAGGTCACAATTCTGCTATTTTCAATACGTTCAAAGAAAATATTCTTACTTCAGTAGTGTCTACTGCCAGTTCAAAAACAAAAATAACGAATTTTGCAAGCTTAGTGTTGAAATATTTTACGATGCTTTTAAAAGAGAATGTCATTTGGCAAAATCTCAATTTGAGGAAGTTTTAAGTTCAACTAGTTGCTTCACCGATGAAAAGAAATATCTAACTGTTGTCTTACAGCATGAAACACAAGTAATGTTGGGATTATTGTTATTACACAGATTAATTAGATTTCAGTTATGCCTCCTTCAATTTCGAGGCTGACCTAAAAAATTTGAGCGATGCCCAGTTTACCTCGACTGTTGGTGGTCTGAAGAAAGACGTCATCATTTCATTGCTGCGTTAAGCTTTCACTTCTTTCTCTACCTCGCTACCCTTCTCCAATGATGGTCCTGGTGTCCTATCAGCCTTGTCTGAATCCCTCACAAAGCTTTCCTCACTACAATCTCAAATGTTCTCTTACAGTGCTGCTGCCTCACGTACTGTCTCATCTCTCGCCAATCATCCTGCACCAAGTTTCACATCCGCGCTTGCTCCGCCTGCTCTACAGCATCCTCCTAAGCAGTCTACTAACCGTGATCGTCCTCATCCAGTTTTTGGTTCTAATGCTTCCTGCCGTCTCCCTGCTGTTCCAATTAGTTCACTTCCGCCGCCTCCCCGCAAAGCTCATATCTATATTGGCCGTTTTTCTGTCTCTGTGTCCACCTCAGATTTTGCTGATCAACTTCGTTCCTCCTCTTCAATTTGATGATGTCCTTTCCATTCCTCCACGTCCTGACTCTCCATTTGTATCCTTCCATGTTGTCTGCGATCAAGAGTCTCATCTTGCACTCATGAATCCTGATGTGTGGTCTGAAGGCGTCTTGATTCGTTATTACCGCCTCTCTGACAATGAGCGCAAATCTTTTGGCCTTCGTCCCCACCGTCGTAATACGCCTCGCCGTGACTGACTATCTCACTCTCTAATCTTCCTCCTCCCTGTAACTCTGGCTTTTCCGTATTGCTTGCCAATGCTCGCACAGTCTTGCATCTTTGAACCGTCGTCTCAGTTTTTACAATTTTTTCTTGCAGTCTCCTGTTGACTTCATTTTCATCACTGAAACCTGGATTGATCCTGCTGTTGCTAACAGTGTTGTTTTCCCCACTCTACTCTTAAAGTTCTTTCTCGTATGGATCGATCCAGTGGTCACCATGGAGGTGTTCTCATTGCCTCACGTCTTCCTAACCTTGACATCCGTCCCATTTCTTTCGATTCATTATCCTTCGATTTCTGTTGTGGCTGTGCTGTTGTTCTCAGTGACCACATTGTTTCTCTGCTCTGCGTTTACAACCCTCCTTCGAAAAGTGCCTTTCGCATTCCCATTGCTGATTTATCATCTATGTTCGAGTCTTTTCATGAGCAGTCTATCTCCCTCTTTCGTCACCTTGGCTTTTCCATTCAGCCTCATTTTCTTGTTTGTGGTGACTTCAATCTTCCTAATGTCTGTTGGAATGCACTTGACTCTACTGACATTTATGAGTCTGCAGTTTTAGAAGTTTTTGCCTGCTATTCTCTTGAACAACTTGTATTTTCTCCTACTTCCAGCTCCTCTCTGCTTGATTTGGTTCTGTGCTCTCACCCCGATTACATATTTGACATATCTGTAATCCCTGTTCCTGCTAAGCTGTCAGATCACTCATTCGTCCGCTTCAATCTGTCTGTCAACTCTACTTCTCCATCTGCTTATCCAGCTGCTCCACAATATGCNCGTCATTTCCATTCCTCCACGTCCTGCCTCTCCATTTGTATCCTTCCATGTTGTCTGCGATCAAGAGTAATCTTGCACTCATGAATCCTGATGTGTGGTCTGAAGGCATCTTGATTCGCTATTACCGCCTCTCTGATGATGAGCACAAATCTTTTGGCCTTCGTCTCCGTAGCCGTAATGCGCCTCGCCGGACTGACTATCTCACTCTGATCTTCCTCTCCCCTGTAACTCTGGCTTTTCCTTATTGCTTGACAATGCCCACAGTCTTGTATTTTTGAACCGTCGTATCAGTTTTTACAACTTCTTGCAGTTTCCTGTTGACTTCATGTTCATCACTAAAATCTTGACATCCGTCCCATCTCATTCGATTCATTATCCTTCGATTTCTGTTGTGGCTGTGCTGTTGTTCTCAGTGACCATATCGTTTCTCTGCTCTGCGTTTACAACCCTCCTTCTAATAGCGCCTTTCGCATTCCCATTGCTCATTTATCATCTATGCTCAAGTCTTTTCATGAGCAGTCTATCTCCCTCTTTCGTCACCTTGGCTTTTCCATTCAGCCTCATTTTCTTGTTTGTGGTGACTTCAATCTTCCTAATGTCTGTTGGAATGCACTTGACTCTACTGACATTTATGAGTCTGCAGTTTTAGAAGTTTTTGCCTGCTTTTCTCTTGAACAACTTGTATTTTCTCCTACTTCCAGTTCCTCCCTGCTTGAATGGGTTCTGTGCTCTCACCCCGATTACATATTCAACATATCTGTAATCCCTGTTCCTGTTAAGCTGTCAGATCACTCATTCGTCCGCTTCAATCTGTCTGTCAACTCTACTTCTCCATCTGCTTATCCAGCTGCTCCACAATATGCTCGATTTAAAAGTGACTTTCTATCACTTAATGCTGCTCTCTCATCTTCGCTCCCCGTTTTTAGTGATTCCTTCTCAGTTGATGATTGGTTCACTTTCTTACTTCAAGTTATTTCTTCTTATGTTCCTTTCTATTTTTCGTGCCTTACTGTGCACTCCTTGAATAAATTGCAGTCTTACAAACGCCATTCTGGTACTACTGCTTCTCTGAAGCTTGCTTCTCTCATAGAAGATGTTATCAATTTTATGGAACTTAACAAAATCTCTCTTCTGTCTAGTTTCTCATCCAGTTCTCTTCAAGACTCATTCCTTCCTGCGTTCTCTTCATTCCAAACAAGAACTCCCCAATTTGAGATGTGATCTTCTTTCTGCTCACTCTGACCTGGAGAAAGCTGATCTGTTCAATGCATATTTTGCATTTAAATTCTCTGAACCTGTCTCCATGTTCCCTGGTCCGCCTGCTGCCTCACCGCTAATCTAACTTTGTGATATTGACTTCAGTGCCCATGATCATGATATTTTTCTCATGCTTAAATCTTGCACGTTGTCTGGCCCTTACTATCCTGATGGTGTTCCTTCCTTTGTAATTCATGAAACCTCCTCCACGCTTTCTATCCATTTAAAACATCTTTACTTCTTCATTTCCTCCTCTAAGCACTACCCTGCCTGTTGGAAGACATCTTGGATTTCTCCGCTGTTAAAATCTAATCAGCTTCCCTCCTCGCAGGTCACGTCCTACCGCCCAATATGTTATGTATTCCCAAAAATTCGTCACGTCATTTCTTCTCAGCATGGCAACCTTCTTGGTTGGTCTACGATTACTAACTTACTCACACTGATCGAAAACTGCTACTTTCACTCTGATATTAATGATCCTGGTTGTATTATCTTTCTTGATATCTCAAAAGCGTTTAATCGCCTCCCTCATTCCATTCTGCTTGACAAGTTACGTATACTTGGTTTTGATGCGGATTTTATCGAACTGTTCCAGTCTTACCTGACCAATTGCCACCAATACGTAAAAATCAACTCATCTACCGCTTCTCCCGTACCCGTTACTAGTGGTACCCCTCAAGGCTCAGTGTTTGCTGTTCTTTTCTTCCTCGTTGCCATTAACGACCTCCCTCATTCTGTTCTCAACTCGTCTTGCCTGTTGTATGTTGATGACACTGCGATTTTTTATTTCGGCTGGTCATCTGTCAACCACCTTGATTTTAGCGCTACAAAGACATGTGGTATTCCCTTTTCTGTGGCTCCCCCTTCTGATTTGCCTCTACCTGTGAACTTTGCTCCTCACCACACTCATCCTGGAGTTCAACTTACTGCAAACTTAAATTGGACTGGACATGTGTCTTTGTGTCTCCGCAAAGCTAATTCCTCACTATTTGCCTTTTCCGTAATGTTCCTTTTAATACCTCTCCCGCTGTGAAACTCTCTTTGTTCAAGTCCATTCCTTGTGCATTTCTTCTCCACGCGTCTCCCTGTTGGTGGCCTTCCCGTTCCTTCGCCTACTCTTCCATTTGCTCCTATTTCATCGGTGACTGTCCTCGCTGCCATAAAACTTGACTNCACGTTGTCTGGCCCTTACTATCCTGATGGTGTTCCTTCCTTTGTAATTCATGAAACCTCCTCCACGCTTTCTATCCATTTAAAACATCTTTACTTCTTCATTTCCTCCTCTAAGCACTACCCTGCCTGTTGGAAGACATCTTGGATTTCTCCGCTGTTAAAATCTAATCAGCTTCCCTCCTCGCAGGTCACGTCCTACCGCCCAATATGTTATGTATTCCCAAAAATTCGTCACGTCATTTCTTCTCAGCATGGCAACCTTCTTGGTTGGTCTACGATTACTAACTTACTCACACTGATCGAAAACTGCTACTTTCACTCTGATATTAATGATCCTGGTTGTATTATCTTTCTTGATATCTCAAAAGCGTTTAATCGCCTCCCTCATTCCATTCTGCTTGACAAGTTACGTATACTTGGTTTTGATGCGGATTTTATCGAACTGTTCCAGTCTTACCTGACCAATTGCCACCAATACGTAAAAATCAACTCATCTACCGCTTCTCCCGTACCCGTTACTAGTGGTACCCCTCAAGGCTCAGTGTTTGCTGTTCTTTTCTTCCTCGTTGCCATTAACGACCTCCCTCATTCTGTTCTCAACTCGTCTTGCCTGTTGTATGTTGATGACACTGCGATTTTTTATTTCGGCTGGTCATCTGTCAACCACCTTGATTTTAGCGCTACAAAGACATGTGGTATTCCCTTTTCTGTGGCTCCCCCTTCTGATTTGCCTCTACCTGTGAACTTTGCTCCTCACCACACTCATCCTGGAGTTCA
>CABFPE010000024.1:2423038-2451849 GCA_900660155.1 Hofstenia miamia
CCGTTTATTAGGTTATTAGGAACCTAAGAGTATCTGTATAACTTTCATGCCACCGCAAGTTGTTTTAATTCTACTGCAAACCACAGCAATTGTGGTATATCGCTACAGCGGGACACAGCATCGCACCCATCTCTATTATAAATCATGTACTTGTCGTTTTATCAACGATATTAACCTTAATCGACATTGGGGGAAGAGCTTTCATAATGAGACTTGTTGATTTTTAAAAACTGTTAATGGGGTCCAAAACCCCTAAAAATTTTCTAAATGCCTGCTTATTTTATGCATAATAGTTTTTCAACAAGAGGCATAGTAAGCCAATTTTGGCAAAAACATACAATATTTAGTGTAAAAAAAGTAAAATAAGCAAGTAATTATATTTGATATATTTGGAAATAATTTTATTATTTCCAAATGTTAAAATTTTTTTAACGTTAATTTCACGTCATCAAAAATAATGACCGCATCACATTTCTGAACATATGAAATCGATGGTACTGATATGAAGAATATTTGTGCGACATTTCGTTTTAATATCATAATTCAATCCAGTCATAAATGAAGCGTAGATGGTGAAATCTTTCCTCCCTAATCCTAAGTCTAGGATTTCCGCAATTGTTATTTTCTTTGATGTTGCATGTTGACGTCATTTCAATGTTTAAATGCTCAAATAATTGCAGTGTTAGTTACACTTGGTGGTAAACAAAATCAGCTCAATAAGTTTGTCATTAAAAACAGAATATCCGGATATACACTCACCCGAGCACTCGCTAGTTTGGCTACATTTCACGAATTCGCTAAAATCCACCAAGTGTGATCACGGCATTACCATTGATATATTTTGCAAATTAAAAACAAACCTGTGGCTAACAACAATTTTGAAATTTTGAAATTTGTTCATAAAATATCTTAGTTACGAGGTCTATCCCAGAAGTAAGTTTCCCTACGAAATAAAAGTCAAGATATGTCAGTGAGAAAATTTTTTATTTAACAAAACTTTAAACAAACATGAGCTTATTCAACATACGAACCGTCGTTGTCAACACATTTGTTCCATCGGTTCACCCAGCTGTCAAAGACCTGAGTAAAACCACCTGCAGCCAGACATCGCAATGATGCTGAAGTTGCTTCGTTGATCTCATCCGTGCACTCAAAACGTCTTCCACGCAAAGTTTCTGTCATCTTTGCAAAAAGATAAAAGTCGGCGGGAGCCAAATCGGGAGAATACATGGGTTGACTGAGTAGTTCCCAGTCCCAATTATGGTGAAAAATCAGATTACATTCCAGAAGCCCTGGGCATTTTTTTCTGATCGTTGGACGAAGTTTCTCTTGCAGAACCCATTTGTAATATGCAGCGTTAATTGTGGTGCCTAAAGGGACAGCCCAGTTCACCAAAACACCTGCCACATCGAAGAAAACGATGTGCATCACACTTTCATTGCACCTTGTTTGCGCCGAACTTTCTCAGGACATGGCGAACCTTGATTGTGCCATTGCGCTGATTGTCGCTTCAACTCAGGGTTCCATGAGTAGACCCATGTCTCATCTCCAGTCACAATACGGCTGAGAAAGTATTGACCCTCTCGCCGAAATCTGCGCAAGTTGGCACGGCATAGACGCACTCGTTCTTCTCGCTCACTGTCATCCAGAAGGTGTGGGACCCACTTGGCAAAAATCTTCTTCCTAAGAACATCCACAAGAATGCGGTGAACGGGACTATGTGGTATGCCTGTGATGTTCTCAATGTCTTGACAAGTTCTTCTGTCCTCTTCAACCACAGGCCTCACTTGCTCCACATTGTCACCAGTGGTGGACGTCTGCGGTCTTCCAGAACGCGGTTCATCTTCCACATCCAATCGACCATCTGCGAAACTTGCCACCCACTTTCGAACAGTCTGAATTGATCGAGCATATGGTCCAAGAGTGTCACACAAAATTTGGTGAATTTCTGGCCGCCGCTTCTCCGACAGTGTAAAGAACTTCATTATGACGCGAATGTCATACTTTGAAAACGATTGCTGTGTGGTCACCTTGTCCATACCAGCCAATATTGAAAAACGATTGTACAACTAACTTACAGCTTGAGAGAGTGAAACTCAGTGATTATCTTACACATAAATCAAAGCTCACTGACGTGCAGTTTCAATACCCTAGCTGTTATGTAAGCTAAACTAACCCAAACAATCTTATTTTTGAGATGGACTACGTAACTTAGCATTCACAATAATTTAAAATTACCATAAAAATAGTGAAAACAATTAAATCAATGCTAAATGAAATAATAATAATTAAAGCAGATGTGTACTACGAGCAAATACAATTAATAATAACTTCAACAAATGCTGCAAACATGGTTGTCGCACATGTGGTTGAAAAGATGTATCTACATTTCTAGTCTAAATAAATAACAATTGCTTATGCTTGAAATTTTAATTAATTACTTGTTATTAAAACACAACCTTCTATTTCAACATTACTATGACTAATATATTTGAAAATGTTCAACATTTATTTATTGCGTCAGCACGTAATGTTAAACAGCTGTCGCAAATTAGCCAAATTGAAAATCACAGAAAATTCAACTTACCCTATGATGTCGACAAAGATTTCAGCATGATGTTGACTGAAGCTCATTATTACAAAAAGTTTCTAAACAATGTATTGTCATTTAGAAATATTAACTATATGAAACCATACAATAAACAAGAGTTGATGGTCAAATTTATTAGGCTACAAATATTAACAATATTCATTCAAAATATAAACGCAGGGAAATGATATTTAAGAGAAATGCAATACATACTAATTCTTTTATTAAAATTAATAGTAGAACGAATGCAAAACAATAGAAAATGTTTCGGGACATTTTTAGGCAGGCCCGTAGCCACGGGAGGTGGAATCCCCCTGGAAGGTCAGGCAACCCATCCGGGACAAACAAGCTAAAAGCAAAATCAGCATGTAAAAATAAAATTTGTTAATTCAATTGTTGTAACATTGCTCCTAATAATGCAATTCTAAGGTCTATGTTGTCTATATTTTCAAAAAATTTTCGCGGGGCTTCACCCCGCCTTTGGTCAGTACTTGATGACTATACTAGATGACCTCCCAAGTCAGAAAATCCGCGTACACCCATGGATGCAACAAATACAAAATGATGTACAGATTTGGTAAAATTTTAGTTTATATTATAAAGAAAGTCGAAATTCCCATCAACCCCTCCTAAATGCGCATTTTTGTATTTAGTATATTTTTCAGTTTACCTTATGATGTCAGGGAGTTTATTCCATTTATCTGTAGAATGAAAAGAGAATGATTGCTTTGCGGAAAATCTACTGCTCATTTTTTGGGTTCGCTCATTAATATTTATATGCATTTTTAGAAAAGCTAAGAACTCTTGCTTACGGGTAAATTTATACATAATGCATAGTGTTTGGTAATCAAATTGAATAAACTGGAAAGTATACCGTAGTTATTTTTTATGCCTTTTATAGATGTATGTTCTGAATTTAGTTTAAATTTCGCAATGCCTAATTGTATGTAGTATTCAAATTGACCTATTGGCTTGCGAATAAATCTTGAAATAAAAAGCTGCAATATTGAAAATGACTGAGAAAGAAAGCATATAGTAATTGCTTATGAAATAATTTATCTAAACTTCTAATTTGATATAGCAATTCAAAACCATTTATTAAAGTTTATTTGAGATAAAATTATTGAAAGTTAGATCTTCATCAATTTCTACACCTAAATATTTAACTGTTTTATTTTGCAGTATTTTTTGATTATCAATATGAAGTTGTATTTTATATGAAGCAGTATTTTTAACTGGAGTAAATATTATAAACTGGGTTTTGTTAACATAAATTTTTAACTTATCATCAGAAAATAATTTGTTAAAGACTCAATGTCTTTTTTTAATAATTAAGATGAAATAAAAGCGTTTTTATTAGTGCTCAAAAGACACGTATCATCTGCATATTGATATAATTTTGTATTCCGTACATAACGTGACATATCATTAACCCTAGAATGCATAAAAAAATCAATTAACAAAGTATGCATAACATGGTCAATTGACCATGCTATGTAATTGTAGGTTTAAAAGACATTTATTGCTTATAGTTACAAGTCAATCTACTTAATTCGAATATATTCTTGAATCGCTTTAAAGTTATAGGTGTCCACCAAATTTCAAGTTGATATTAAAAGAACTTGCTGAGATATTAGATGAAGATCAAATCATATATATATATATGGATAGCTCAGTGCAAAAGTGATCTAAGCGACATTCTGGTCAAACATGAGCTTTTTATGCTAAAGTGATCTATGTATCAGTATCTAATTTCTATGTATAGCTTGAGATTGTAGTTGACTTCAGTCATAGATATAATTACTAATTATCACTTCTGCACTAGTTATTATCATCGATAGACTTTATGCAGACGTGATCTATGTGGTGCATAGATCACTTCTGCATAATATATCGCTGCATGTTTTAGTGGAAAAGTGCTGCAACAAATTTCTCTGATTATCTATGCTGCTGTGTGCTAGTTTTTAAATTTAAACATTCTTGTGCGCCATTCTGATTTCCAACTCATCATAATATTTTATAAATTTTAAAGTTGTAAATTTCTAGAATTTAGATGCAAATCGAATCTATCAAAGGCATCGCAGAATTTTACAACAGCTTTAAAGATGGGCAATTGTGTGAATGTATTATGAATAAACATTTTGTTGTTGTTTAGTTTTGACTGCACAAAGCAAAGAAAAAGGCCACGCGTAGCCAACCACAAACCGATGATTAATGACATAACTTTACTTTGCAAACAAAGTTATGGCTGCAGAGTCAAATGGTAAACAAATGCTTCGTTTAGCATTGGAAAAGTATAAAGAAAGTGTGCAACAAAGAGAAGCAGCGCTTTCAGACCCTAATGAAATTACAACAGATACAACTGGTAGTGAATATGAACCAGATGACTCAGAAAAATCTGATACAGATGAAGATTCAACAGTAGAAAATGAAGATATTGAAGAAAATAGCCCAAATGAAGTACCTGAAAATAGTACAACTACATCTCATATTGACAGAGAGAACATTGGTCCAATAGCAAGGGGAAGGAAAAGAATAAAAGATTCAAATAATTGGAAAAGAAACATTTTAAAGCGATCCCGTGCAGAAGGAAATGAGCACAGAACCAAAAAAGGAAAATTAATAACATCAAAAATATTCAGCGGTATTCATTGTTTATGCCGATTAAAATGCAGCGAAAATGTAGCAGATGTTCAAAAGAAAATTTTCCACCAATTTTATCAGAAAGGAGTTACTTGGAATAAACAAACACAATTTATTACATCTAATATAAAAGAATTAGAGCCTGCTCGACGTAAAAACAATTCAGTATCCAAGCAAACTACGTCACGAAAATATCATCTTGCAAGTAAACAGGTGTGTAAATCATTTTTTCTAAATGTCTCACAAATTCAAACGTGTAACTAAGATGAAAGCAATATATTTAAAATACCAATTACAAGAAAGAAAATATAAATGCATCCTCTGCGATATTTCATTCTTTAACATTAAAGATATTGATGATCATATTCTCAAAAAGCACTGGAATGAATACTATAACAACAAAAATAATCAGATGAAAAGATATCAATGCGAGTGGGAAAACTGCAGTTGGCGTTTTAAACACCAATACAGTATGACCTCATTATTCACGGGGGTTACGTTCCTTATCCCTCCGCGAATAGCAAAAAACCGCGAATATTGGATGCAGTTTTAAAGCGTATATGTATGATATTATATACATTACCAAATGTTTCCCAAACACTCTAAAGATACTTCTGCTCATTAATACAGTAAAAATCTAACAGTATTGCATACGGTTATATATTTTACAATAATACATACGGTTATTTATTTCTCTGTAATGATAATGTAAACACATTTTATTTTTTTACTTCAATATTATACATGGATCATAAAACAAATTTATAAGTCAATTTTATCTCGATCTTAACTTCCGTAGTTTTGCAGAACTTGATTTTGGAGGAAAAAACGCTTCACTAACAAAGTTTTAAATGATGCAATTGAATAACTTTAAAAGCGCATTTGGTTATCTCGTAATAGATTTGCACATATTGGAACTTTTCTTAACCCGCGAATATGCGGGGCCGCGAAAGGCGAACCGCGAAAAGGCGAGGTCACACTGTATTTGCTAACAACACATCAAAAAACCCACTCAGGCAATAAACCATTTTGCTGCAGTTTATGTGATAAAAACTTTTCGAGAAAAGACAATTTTAACAGACATTACAAAAGACATCATTAAAATACATTTTATTTCTTTCTTTAAAAAAAATATCTAACAAGCGAGTAGATTATGCTGTTCGAAAAAAGGTATATCATGATACTGGCATGACAACATCTGATAAACATGGAAGGAAAGTACCTACAAATAAAATTAACGAAGAGAGAAAAAATGAAATACGTAACCATATCCAACCCTTTCCTAATTATTGTAGCCACTATGGCGCTCAAGCAGTTCAAGGAAGTACCTTCAGCCTGCCTTAAGTCAAACAAAGATGTACAATTTGTATAAAAAAATGATAGCTGAGAACAAAGTACCATTGAAGGAATCAATGTACAGACAAATATTTGTAACTGAATTCAATCTTCATTTCTATATACCAAAGAAGGATACTTGTAAATTGTGTGATACTTTGGACGCTAAGCTGTCATTTTATGTAGACGAAGAATAACGTGAAGATCTTTATAGACAAAAGTCAATGCATCATAAAGACGCTAAGGATGCGAGAGGCAGCTTGAATTGTGCTAAAGAGTTATCATTGATGGATGGTTCTGAGCATGGTTTAATCACATTTGACTTGGAAAGAGCTTTGCCAACACCTAATATACAAACAGGTGAAGTGTTCTACTTGAGGCAATTATGGACATTGAATTTTGGTGTTCATTGCTTTTTTCCTTCTAATACAGAAGACATCATTATGAATATGTGGTATGAAACACAAGCTGGTGGAGGATCTGCTGAGGTCTCCAGTTTAATCTATTCAACATTAGAAAAACACTTGCCCGTAGATGTTAAAATACTGACAACATTTAGTGACAGCTGTGGTGGGCAAAATCGCAATTGGAATGTTGTCTTCTTTTTCATTTTTCTTGTAAATAAAATTGAACAACTCAAAAGAATAAACTTTCTTGTAAGTGGACATTCATTTGTACCAAACGATTCGGATTTTTCAGATGTTTCGAAAGTGTTAAAAAAGAATCCTAACTTGATTTGGTAAGAAATTGTAGAAAGAAAAAACCCTTCACTGTGTATGAAAATAAGTTTTCTGATTTTCACGACTTTAGCGAGTTGAGCCAACACTTGTGTAAAAAAGCTAAAACTGATATTGAACCAAAAGTGGCAGTAAAAATTTCTAAAATGAAACGAATTCATGTATTCTCAGGAAATACCAAAATAAGATTTAGTTATAATCATACGGGCGACACATTTGAATAAGTTGATTTAAAAAGAAATAAGTCTCTGGAAAAAATTAAAACCTAAATCCTTCGCGAAAAAGTGAACAAGTAAAATTGAAATACCCAACGTATGCAGACTTAAAGAAAATGATGTTATGTACCACCCATATATCATGACTTTTATACAAAACTTCCACATGAAGAGCGCCGTTCATCTAATTTAGATGTTAAAATGAACGAAAACTTGCCTAACATCTGTGGTGATGATGATGACTCAAGTAGCCTGAATGATACTATGGAACATCCATTTTGAACTCTTTTGAACATTTATGTGTTTCTTGTAACGTTCTATATCAAACTTTTGTTTTTATTTCTTCATGCATATTAATTATATAACTTAATAATTACAACATTAGCTATTTAGATCACTCTGAAATTCTCATAATAGTATTACCATTTTGTGCAGACTGATATATGTACATATTTTGAAATATTTTGTTCTCAAAATAAAATATTTTCTTATGATATGAGTCATCTTTTAATGTGACATAACTTTTGGAAACCATGGTGTATAATAAAAGTAATTTCTTTCATTAAAAATGTCCTTAATTTCTAAATAGATATAAAACTTAAAACATCATTTTTCTCAAACTAATCTAAATGTCGCTTAGATCACTTTTGCACTGAGCTATCAATATAATTTTGGACTTTGCCAACTTTAAGAAATTATTACTCCATCATTATTAAAAATGTTTGAATTCTGTATTTTAGTTAGCTGAGAAAGAAATAGAGCTTTTGAATGGTGTGTCAAACGTTCAAATTTGACTTGTTCAGGCAGATTAATAAATTTTTAATCTTTAAAAATGTGCTATTTTTCTAACACTTCAAATGAATATCAGAAATAAATGCTTTAAATCCTTAAATATATTGCAGTTACCAGTCCCAATGTTTATATAGGTGTTAGACATAACAAATATGATGAAATAGCATAGATATAATATCTCTAGAACTTTATCATCATCATGTATTATGATGTTTGCTATTAAGTATAGTTTGCCTTTTTTCATCAGATGTCACAATGGGGCTAATGTAAAAAGGCCTTTCAAGCCTTTCAAAAGTAAAAAATGTCATTAAACACACATCCCAAGAACCTTAACATCATTCATTCATTTTAATGTCCTCAACTTCAATGATAATTTCAGGATTTCAAACATTCTCCAATAACAAACACGCTCGTTTCATTTTTATATCTATTCAATATTTCTAATTTCTTCAATCCTCAGGGATAATAAGGATCATAGGTTGTTTTCATCCTTTATTTCAGTATTCAATTAATTTTTTGAAAAATTTTAAACAAGTTCTATGCATAATACATAACAAATCAAACATCCAGTGGGACCCTAAACTGATGAGCTGATATTCGTTGCAGATGAGAAGCAGAGCTGGATGTTAGGAAGATCATTCAAACCAGCCATTGTTTCATACTTGTTATCACATGCATCATCAGACGAGGAAATGCTATTTTCATAAGCCATAGTACCATATTCAGTCTGACATTCCCGGCTTTTATTCTTACCGTCACTCTGATGAGAAACCATCAGCCTGAATAGCCGCCAGACAATCAATAGCTTGCAGTTTACAACGCGCATATGAGAGCTTTCCACATGTAAGATACAGGTTTAGGTTAACTAATATATTATTGAGAACTGTAAAATCACAGTGATATACAGTGCATATATATAGATAAAATGTACAATCAATTACAGGTATGTTTGACAAGCACTGATCTCATGAACTCCCTGACCAAGCATTCGTTGCAGGTTGTAGGGTAAATATAATGTGTAATTATTATTACTACCAATACAACACCATATAATAGTAATTGCTTGTACAAAGTATTGAGAAGATTCAAGTTTTAATGACTCCAACACTGAACATCGTCAATTGACCAGCTTATGTAAGCAACAATAATTTGCACTAATCTCCGTATCACACTAATTAGGTGATAAAACAAATACATCAAAAGGAATATTTAACCTAGCTCAACAGCATTTGTGATTATCTGAGTGTTCAAATTAAATCTTTATTAATAATCACAATTGTAATTTTTAGTTATGGTCAATTGACCATATTATGCATTCTGGGGTTATCATATATAGCAAAAAGTATTTGCCTCAGTACGGTTCCCTGTTGGACTCCCCGATTTGTGCTTAAGTAATTAAAAAGTAATAATAAGAGTCACAGCAAATATATTGCGCAAAATATGTATACAAAAATCTACAAACTAACACATGACCAAAATTTAATGGATTCCTCCTTGGACGGAGACGCACCTCTGGTGAAAATTTGGGGTCAACCCATCTATTACTTTTTCCGTAAAGTTACTAACAGACAAACAAATCAACGCTACCAAAAACATAACCTCTTTGGCGGAGGTAACTACAAATTAATATGTACAATATATAATAATATATTCAATGTTTGAGTGAATGTTTGTGTAGGTGCTCAATGTTAGATGTATGTTTCGAATGCATGAAGTGTATTACCGTCCCCTAATGTATACTGTTTTATTAGAAGAAATTGTTTCAATTTTTTTCTAAACTTTTTATAGTTTTTTTTCTATTCGCGTTTCATAATCTAAATTATTCAAAAAATTAATTGATATGTGATGAAATCCATTATAGTTTTTATCCAATCAGAAACTTTTTGCAATCGCTCATTTAATTTAATATAGTCATTAAGGAAAAGGAGAGATGTTTGTAGAAATGTAAATTTAAATAAGATAGATAGCATATGCATATGAATTCCATAGAACGGAGATATTATTTTATATTTATTACGATATACTGATGCTTCGTCATGCTTTTTTTGCAAAGTTTAGAGTTTTTATGCAGCAATTAAAGCATGTATTAGTTGTTTATGATAATTGCTTCATACTACATTGCGGAAGTGATAACGATATCTAATGCCTGCAGTCATTTTTTGAATCTTATTCAGTAGAAATTTTTCAAATGTTAGTTCATTATCTATCTCCACTCCTAAATAGCTGAATGATTTACTTTGCTTTATTGACTCATTATTTATCTTTAGTTCTATATCACTTATAAGATTTCTTTGTGACTTTGGTGAATAAATTATAAATTGAGTTTTTTCAATATTTAGTTTCAGTTGATTATTTGTAAAATAATTGTTTAATTTTTCTATATCTGTTTGGAGGTTTTTTGTAGCATCAAAAGCATTTTTTGCGGTACTTATTAGGCATGTGTCGTCGGCATATTGGTAAATGTCGCTGTGTTTAACATGTTTTATTATATCATTTACAAAAATTGCAAATAAAATAGGGCCGAGTACAGTAAATTGCGACACCCCACAGTCAGTCGTTACATAGCTTAATTATTTACTGTTTAATATTACACGTTGCTGTCTATTTTTTAAGAAGTTCATGATTAAATTAACTGAGTTAACACCAAAATTATAATTTATAAGTTTAGTTTGTCTTACAAGATATCAAAATTCATTGAATTGAATGCCTTAATTAAATGTAATAACGCTACACAACTGCAGTTATTATGAGATATATATAGACTATTTGTTAAGTAATAGATAGAATTGCGTCTTGGTTGCTCCCAGTAAACATAGAACTGTCGTAACGACGTCGCTGAAAGACATAATAACGGCACTAAAACGACATTACAAAACAATGTTTTTTCACAATAAAACAACAAACTATTAATAAAAATGCAGTTTTTAAAAAAATTTATCTTCAAATCGTCATAATTCTAAAATTATTCCTATTTTTAAATATTTTTTGCTAGACGAAATTATACACCGCCACTCAAACAATTCAACGCCTATTAAACGCCAATATACCACAAAAACGACGTCATTACAACAGTTCTATGTTTACTGGGCTATGGCCATTGCGAATAATAATAATAATAATAATAATAATAATAATAATTAATGTGGGCAGGTAGCCCAGTTGGTGGAGACGCAGATTGGTAAGCTGAGGTTAAGCAACTGTGATCGTGGTTAGCAAGCTGGATGACTTAGCTCACAGGGTAGGAAGCACTCTAAAGCCTTGGTTGGCAACTTCCTAGGACAAGGGCAGTCCAAAATGAAAGCTCATGGGGCAGGAAGGTCTCTTAAGCCTTGGGTGGCAACTTCCTAGGAGAATGTGAGTCCAAAATCAAACACACTATAACACTGATGAGAAGTCATGATAGAGCAAAGGCTCTCAGTCGCCGGCAGGCCTACAATGGTCAGAGGGTTCGAAGAATCTCCGGACAACAGAAGAAGCAGGCCAGATGAGAGGGGTTACAGGAAGAGAATGTTGGAAGAATGGAGGAAAGCAAGAACAGGATTAGAAGTTACAGAGCATAGGCTTGCAGGGCAAGCGAGAAAGTTACAGTTGGATGAGAGTAGGGGGAAAAAGAGAGTTGAACAGGCTAAGCAAAGGGAAGATGAAGTGATAGATGTTGAGACAGAAGTGGCAGAAGGAGCAGAACCAGTAGATGCAGAAACTGAAGCAGCAATCAAGGAAAAGATGAAGGAAGAAATAGGTGAGAGAACTAGGTTGCCAGTTCCAAGAGGACTTAAGAGAAGTAAGCTAGCAGTAGAGACCGCAAAAGTCAATAAAGTGTTTGAGAGGGTAGGTGGTAGGAGTGTTACAGAAGTAAATAGCTTAATTTAAGGCAGTTGCAGATGTGAGATGCTGAGTGTATGCAGGCGCATGGGAAATGAAGAAGAAAGGCGACAAGAAGATAAGGGAGACAGAAAGGCAGCATGGGAAAGAAGAATTGAGAATAAAGTGGCAAAAATTAGGCAGCAAATAGGGAAGATCAGGACAAGTAAGGCAGTGCAGGACAGGTGCAGGGTAGGTAAGGGGAAGACTATAGAAACTGCAAGAGAAGAGCTTAAGCAGAGATTAGTTGCAGAAGCTGAGAAACTGAGAAAGTATAGGGCAAGGGCAAAGCAGGCAAGAGACAATATGAAGTTTGAGACCCAAGAAGGAAGATTCTACAAAGAACTAGATGCAGGAGGAAAGGCTACAGCTAAAGCAGGTGAAGACGCAGTAAGGTTCTGGGAGAATATATGGGGAAGTGCAGGACCAGAGATAGAGAGTGTACAGATGCAGAAAGAAGTCAGGCAAGAAGAAGAAGTAATCACAACTGCAAAGCTGAAGGAGGCTCTAAAGAAGATGAAGAACTGGAAGGCGCCAGGCAGAGATGAGGTACATGGGTATTGGCTGAAGAAGTTCACAAGTGTTCATGAGAGACTAGCAGTAGCATTGGAGGAGTGTGTGGTGAGTGGGTGTCCAGAGTGGATGGTAGTGGGGAAGACATTTCTGATACAGAAGGACCCAAAGAAAGGTAGTGAGGCAAGCAACTTCAGGCCAATAACATGTCTGCCAACAACGTGGAAATTGCTAACTTCAGTGATTTCAAATAGGCTGGCATGTTACTTAGAGCAGAATAGGTTGATACCAGAGGAGCAAAAGGGATGTAGGACGAAGACAAGAGGATGCAAAGATCAGTTGTTGATAGACCAGGCAGTGGTGGAGAATTGTAGAAGAAGGAAGACAAACTTGGCAATGGCATGGATAGACTACAGGAAGGCATATGACAGCATTTCACATAAGTGGGTATTGAAGACGTTAGAGGCCAATGGAGTTTCACGGAAATGGGTTGAGTTTCTAGAGAGGGAGATGGGAAAGTGGCAGACTGAGATAGATGGGCATAGGTTGAGGTTTAGGCGAGGCATATTCCAGGGAGACAGCTTAGCACCACTACTGTTTGTAGTTAGCTTGATACCTATCACAGAAAAGTTAAAGGAGACAGGCATAGGGTATAAGATGGAGAAGAATGGTAGAGCAGTGAGTCACCTGTGGTACATGGACGACCTTAAGATGTATGCTAGTTCAAGGAAGATGTTGCAGAAGCAAGTGGAGACATTGGAGAAGGCAAGCAGAGATTTGGATTAGGAAAGTGTGCAGCAGTGACAATGACTAGAGGCAAGTGTGTGGATGGGGAGGGTTTGAGGACAAGCAGTGGGGATAAGATTGAGGAAGTCAAGGAGGGGTACAAGTACTTAGGAGTAATAGAGAAGGACAGAACAGATCACGTGGAAATGAAGATGAGGCTAAGGAAAGAGTACAAGAGGAGAGTAAGGAAGGTACTACAGAAGTCAGCATTGAATGGGCAGAACAGCATAAAGGCAATTAATACGTGGGCGATACCAGTGTTGAGATATTCGGCAGGAATAGTTAGGTGGAACAAGAATGAACTGAGGGAATTAGACAGGGAGACAAGGAAGATACTAGCAGCAGAGAGAGCATTCAACCTCAATGGAGATGTAGATAGGCTGTACATGGCAAGGCATAAGGGAGGTAAAGGGCTGCTAAGTGTGGAGGAGACTGTAGAAGCAGAAGCACTAGGGCTAAAGGAATATGTAGAAGAGCAACCTGAGGGGTCCCTACTAGAGGTCACTAAGGAGTTAAAGAAGATAAGAACTGAGAGTGAAGGAAAGAAGATATACCAGAGTAGGATGGAATCAGAGAGACAAACAAGGTATAGGCAGAAGGCAATGCATGGAGAATACTGGAGGAACACAGAAAAGTGTGATAGAGAAGAGAGCAACAAGTGGTTAAAGAAGGCAGGACTGAAGAGAGAAACAGAAGCACTAATAATGGCAGCACAGGAGCAAGCAATAAGAACAAACTGGGTGAAGAAGCATATAGACAGAAGAGTAGAAGTAAGTGATAAGTGTAGGCTATGTAAGAAAGAGGCGGAGACAGTAGATCATCTGATAGCAGGGTGTGAGAAGTTGGCACAGAATGAGTATAAGTTCAGGCATGACAAGGTGGGAAGAATGGTACATTGGAGTTTGAGCAGGCAGCATGGGTTAGAAGCAGGAGACAAGTGGTATGAGCACAAGCCACAGGGCATCATAGAAAATGAGGAGGTTAAGATACTGTGGGACTTCAACATACAGACGAGCAAAGTGATAGAAGCACGGAGGCCGGACATAGTAGTGGTAGACAAAGAGAAAAGATTAGGAACAGTGATAGACATAGCAGTACCAAAGGACAGAAATGTAGAAAGCAAGGAGAAAGAGAAGATAGACAAGTACAGAGAGTTAGCAGAGGAAATAGAAAGGCTGTGGAAGTTAAAGAAAGTTGAAGTAGTCCCGGTAGTTGTAGGAGCACTAGGAGCAGTGAGTAAGAAGCATAAGAGATACTTGGAGGAGCTGGGAGTACCAAAGTGGGGAGGAGCAGTAGCACAGAAGGCAGCATTGTCAGGAACAGCTAGAGTCCTGAGGAAAGCTCTCAGACTCCCTGGGAACTGGTGAGTTCCCCGAGCTGAGAGGGATACCAGCATGAAGCTGTGATATGTAATAATAATAATAATAATAATAATAATAATAATAATAATAATAATAATAATAATATTAATAATATTTACTTTTAGACCGCCACATATAAAATTGCTTCATAGCGGTAACAAAAATAAAACAGTTAGGAGAATGCAAGCAGAAAAAGATTAGACTTTAACCTCGTTTTAAATACAATTATGGTGGGAGACATCTTTTTTTGTCTGTTACAGTCGTATTATTGATGTTTAATTCATTTATTTAGGATGAAAGGCCTTTAGATTTTCCAATAAATTTATGGACGTATCGCCATTTTTCTCGAGTAGAATTTAATTGATGAAAAAATTTTTGCCGAGCTTTATTTTAATTTTTTGTTAATTGCTTAATTACTTTGATTTTTCGTGATTGGTCCAATTAGTCTTTGTCGGCTCGGATTTCGCAAGATCAAATAATTTTCGTTTAATTGATACTAGTTCTTGGACTAATAATAATTATTATTATAATGACGATGAATATACCTCGCATATTATAATGGCGATGAATACACTCTCATGAACTATTATAATAGCGCTGAATACAAAAACTATTATAATGACGCTTCATATTTTTGCCTGATTATCATAATGGCGCTTAATACTATTGCTATTAAGCAAAATTTTTTTTAAATACAACTGATTTTTTTGGTATATATGAAGTAGATTAAGCAATAAGTTACATCCATACTAAATTTTTTGAATGCACGTATATCTTGAGAATTTATTATTAAAAAAACTTTTTAAGGAGACACCCTTGAGAAAACTTAGATTGCTTAGCGAATAATGTTTAGATTGGCTTCAAACTAGTTTTATTTGCTTCTACATTAAATTTTACATCTAGATATTGGGCTTCATTTGTTTTTAGAAGAAATCTAGTCCGATGTTTAAGAAATCTGAACATGAACTATTTATAGGGCCTGATAATATAGGACGTCACTTAATGACATAATTTTGAACTAGTCTGCTTTAAATAAGTTCAAAAGTTAGTTCTAGATGTAAAATGTAATTTAGAAGAGAATAATAGTGTCCGAAGTAGATGCGAGCATTCCTAGCTGCACAATCAACGTTTTATTAAGGGTCATTCAGTAAAAAAATTTTATAAGGGCTATGAGATTGCGAAAATGTTGATTGCTCTGCAAATAATTCTCAGATTGACTTCGCACTGCTTTTATTCTCTTTTAACCTTTATCTTACATCTAGATAGTGCCTTTCAACTAACTTTTTTTATATTGCGTTGGGTCCGATTTTACTTACCATTTGAATAAATTCATTACTGTGAAATTTCTTTTGGTGAGAATGTGCATGATGCGGTTGCATTATTTGATTTCGAAGTTCTTGCGGTTTTCATCAGCGCAGACAGGTGTAATTTCAAAGAAAAATATTCGACTGGGAGTGAATTTCTTGTGGATTTCGCTTAGCAGCACTTTCAGATTTGAGTAGAAATTCGCTGTATTAACTTTCAATGCGTCGATTAAGCCATTGTTTTAAATGACAGTGTTGACGTGCGTTTTTGGGTAAAGCGGTGTTTTCCGCGTGAGTTCAATAGTGTTGCTTCCCGGGTAAGAATGTATTGTTGTCAGATGATTGTGAAGGAGACGATGTGTGTTTCAATATGCCACTTCCAATGATAAGTGCTGTACTCCCAGGTTTTATTTGTTTTATTCGCGAATTCGATTTCGATTTTGGCGGTTGCTTCTTTGGTGTTGGGTGCATCCTTGGGAATGAGTGGCTGAGATTTTGAAACGACGGATTCAGTAGAGGAAGGTGATGGATTTTCGGGGGCACTTTGGTTGATTCTGAGATTCGAGCATAGATTGAGTAAAGGCATCAAATACTGAAAGCAAAGAATTCTTAGAGAAAACGAAGTGCTTCAGCTGCATGTTCTTTGTTCAGCTTAAGGTGTGTTCCCACTATCGACTTTTATCAGCAGATTTTAATCGAAAATGCAATTATTTTCGTTCACATTGGCGATTTTTTATCATCCGATTTTTTATCAGAAAAAGCGGAGTTGGAAGAGTGTTCAGACTATCGATTTTTTATCAGATGATAAATTATCATCTTTTGATTGACAGTAAGAAAAACAACAACATCTGTTTATGGATTGGTTTGTCTTGGAATGTAAACAATGTTTACATATTTTGAAGTTGAAATATTTCAACGACAATAATTTACGTTTTGGAAGTCTGTTCCCTACTTGAGAAGTAAGCAATTAGTTTCAAGTAGCTATTCGACTAGTTTTAGTACCGTTCAGACTATCGACTTTTATCAGCTGATAAATTATCAGATGACAATAATCTGGCTGTTTTGCCAAAAAAATCGGATGGAGCGTTCAGACTAATGACTTTTATCAGCCGATAAAAAAGCAGATAGAGTGTTCACATTATCGACTTTTATCACCGATTTCTTGACAGATGATAAAAGTCGATAGTGGGAACACACCTTTAGCAAACGTTTGGTGGATCAGCGTTTTCTTTTTACCTTGAATCAAAGTAATTGCCGCATTTAGGGACGTTACGCTGCTAAAAAATCATCTTGCATCGCTTTTGAGAGCGAACTCGATACCCGACTGTTCTTGACAAGAGCACACATAATAATAATAGTAATTATTATTATTATTATAATGGGACATCAAAGCGATGGAAATTCAAAACGATATTTGTAAAGGCATAGAAAATTATGACGATGCTGAAAAGTTGATCTCTAACAAACATAAAACACCTCTCCATGGTCTTTTTCAGAAATTAGACAAAGATTTTGCTGCAGAAGCACTATTGTTACTATACAAAATGTCAAACTCATTTGATACTGAGATCCCCGCCGAAACAGATTAAAATTCAATTCAAACATTGATTGATTGGTCAAAACAAGTTTCAATTTACGCTAATGTCAAATGTGAAAGAAATCCCGAGAGATATTTCACTTACGTGCGTTGGCAACTCAATTCTAAAGCATGTGGCTGCCAATCATTTACTGGCGAACCACAAATGCTGCTTTTATTCTTATTGAGGAGAAATACAGAAGAACTAACTAAAATTGTCAGATCTTATAAGAAAACCAAAATAAAAACTATTATATTAAATACCGGTTTAATTGATGCATTAAGAACAAAGGAAGAAAAAGCTTATTCAATAAGTCAATTTAAGGATGATATTCTGCTACTTCTTGAGGAAGTTAAGAAAATATTTGAACCGGAGAGAATTATTCTTATGGAGATAACACCTGTTACAAGGGCTGAACCCTTTGCAAACAACTCTATGATACATCATTTCAACAATGTTTTAAGGAATGTAGATAAGAAAATGGATAATATTCGTTGCATGAAAATTTTTGAAAGTTTCCTCACTGGAAATTCAAATGCGCAAATCAACAAAGCACTTTTTGCAAAAGAAGGCATCCACCTATCCCAGAGAGGATGAAGTTTAGTGGTTAAGAGGGTTAAAATATACTTCGGGCACTATGAATCACTTAAAGACTTAATCAGCAAAAACTCCAGTCCTCTAAGGGACCAAGATACTTTATAAATAATGCAAGAAAGCATAGTGAAGTAGCAACTTCACACTAAAAAATCAAAGTTATGCTGAGGAGAAAGAACTGCGATCATTACTTCACAGACTAGTTAACATACTATATAAAGGTGGATACCTGTTTCATTTACTTGTTAATATCTTATATTTTTATAGATGCAGTATTATATAACTATAATCAGCCAAAATCATGTGTTTATTGGAATGCTAGATACAAAATTTAAGTGTACATTAACATCAATGCACAAATTTGCTGCTAAATTTAAAATTTTAGGAAGAAAGTGTCTATTCTATTACATACTCTCCTTCATTTCTTTAAGTTTAATTTTAAGATCCGGAGACATTAATCCCGGTCCGAAAGTATTTGATTGTAGTGAACTTAAATCAGTAGCTAAAAATTTCAGACAACACATTAAGATAGCATATTTAAATACTAGGAGCCTGCCAGCGCATAAGAGTCAAAGCAATATATTTGCTAAAAGTTACAATTAATCTACAAACTAAATATGAAATATATAATAATAATAATAATAATAAGTGTGTGTGTGTGCTTATGTCTGTGGTGAGCTCAGTGTAAAAAATCAGTAAATGTGTTTAGCATATTTGTGTCTCCGATTGTATTTTGTCGTTTTAAAAGTGCACATTTTAATTTTTTTCTAAATTTTTTGTAATTTTTTTCTACTCTAGTCTCATTATCTAAATCATTCCAAATATTAGAGGCTGCTCGATGAAAACTAGGATATGAAATTCTGCTACAAATAAACTTACGTGATCGAGGATTTACTTTTAAGTAATTATCAAGAAAAGAAATTGATTCTCGGCCAAATTTATACTTAAATAAAATTGAAGCTGCATTGAATTGTACTTCATATAGTGGGGATAATATATTATACTTTCGTCTGTATTCATTAACATGATCATGATTACATGCAAAATTTAATGTTTTTAATGACCAATTAAAAGCTTTTGATAGTAAAATAAATTTTGTATTAAAATTAATAAATAAAAATGAACAATAATGTAGTTGCGATAAGCAAAATGCATGCAATAGCTGAATGTGATAATCTGGCCCTAAATTTCTGAGAGGGTATAAGTATCTAACGCCAGAAGCCATTTTATGTATCTTTAAGAGAAATTTATCGAATTTTAAATCTTTGTCAATATCAACTCCTAAATATGCAACATGATCACTTTGTTCGGAGGAACTTGTAGGTTATTTAATTTCAATTCATAAAGATTCAAAAACAAAATGATCGGATTCAAGATTTTTTTTCGTATTGGATTTAATTCTTTTTAGTACAATAATCATAAGACCACCACATCTACTATCCCTATATTTAACAAAACCATGAAAGATTGCGGGGTCTGGATTGAACAAATTTGGATTAATTTCGTTGTTTAACCAAGTTTCTGAAATAGTGATAATTAAATTTGAACCATATTGAGTAGCAATTTTAAGAAAGTGATTTCCATTTGAATTCAGACTTCTGGCGTTTAAATAAATATACTTAAAATTGTCTTTATGATTCACTAAATTTTCAAGATTACATTCATCTAAGATTGGGCCAGGATTTAATTCTATATCTCCTGCTAAAATAATTAAATTATTATAAAAGTAATCTTTGATGAAAATAAGAACATTTTTGCTAAATTTTAGTGATAATTCATAGTAGTGTTGATAATGAAATTTGTGTGAGTGTATGCGTGGTTGTCTCACGTGTATATAATATAATTTTACATTTTTAAAGAGTAATACAAATAAAAATAGTGTTTTCCAAAAGTTTGACCTTGTTCATTGGAATAGCTGACGGTGTAAGCTGGGGTGAAAAGCGGAGGGGGGTATTTTTTTGATAAAAAAACTTTTTAGGGGGCACACCCTTGCGAAAACTTACATTGCTTAGTGAATAATGTGGTGCAAAGTGGATGCGAGCATTATTAGCTGCAAAATCAACGTTTTATTAAGGGTCATTCCCTTAAAAAAATTTATTAGGGCTATGACATTGCAAAAATGTTGATTGCGCTGCGAATAATGCTCAGATTGTCTTCGGACTTCTTTTATTCTCTTCTAACCTTTATTTTACATCTAAAAAGTGCTTTTCAAGTTACTCTAAGCGAACGCAAGAGCTGATTTTGCTAAGACCGACTGGGGGAAATAATTACTTCAAGAACCAATCTAAGTTTGGGAAAAATTATTCAAATATGTAGATTGTTGTATGTAATCAATTATTTTATCATTTAACCGCAACAGAAATCAAAAAAATAATTAAATTATTATAAAAGTAATCTTTGATGAAAATAAGAACATTTTTGCTAAATTTTAGTGATAATTCATAGTAGTGTTGATAATGAAATTTGTGTGAGTGTATGCGTGGTTGTCTCACGTGTATATAATATAATTTTACATTTTTAAAGAGTAATACAAATAAAAATAGTGTTTTCCAAAAGTTTGACCTTGTTCATTGGAATAGCTGACGGTGTAAGCTGGGGTGAAAAGCGGAGGGGGGTATTTTTTTGATAAAAAAACTTTTTAGGGGGCACACCCTTGCGAAAACTTACATTGCTTAGTGAATAATGTGGTGCAAAGTGGATGCGAGCATTATTAGCTGCAAAATCAACGTTTTATTAAGGGTCATTCCCTTAAAAAAATTTATTAGGGCTATGACATTGCAAAAATGTTGATTGCGCTGCGAATAATGCTCAGATTGTCTTCGGACTTCTTTTATTCTCTTCTAACCTTTATTTTACATCTAAAAAGTGCTTTTCAAGTTACTCTAAGCGAACGCAAGAGCTGATTTTGCTAAGACCGACTGGGGGAAATAATTACTTCAAGAACCAATCTAAGTTTGGGAAAAATTATTCAAATATGTAGATTGTTGTATGTAATCAATTATTTTATCATTTAACCGCAACAGAAATCAAAGGAGAGGGAGAGGGGTAGATTTCAAAGTTAGTGTGGCGTGACGCAATGAGAACACCCACCATGACGACCATTAGAGCGATCCATGCGGGAGGGAACTTTGTTTTTTTTGTTCTTATTTTTGTTTGCTGTATATGCTGACAAATTTGAAAAAAATACATATGTACATATTTAGAAACATATATATTTGTACAAGTTTATTAATGTTGCGTATTTGGTAATATAGATTGGTGCAAGAATAGAAAACTTATGTATTGTTTCACTTGCATTGAGTCTATCAACATTAAACATCGTACCAATAGACCAGCTAAATGTCTTATTTATGCGTTCCTGTTCTGTGGTACTTATGTTGTTTAGTATAATGCTTGCATAGTTATATTGGCTTAATACATAAGCTTCAATTATAGCTTTATCTTTTTCAAAATTTCTGATTTGTTTTAGATAATGAACGCCTGCAGCGATTCTTCGAATTTTCTTTTATAAAGCTCTTATGCGTGAAATTCTGATCCACTTCTACTCCCGAGTATTGGATCTCATTCGCCTGTTTTATTGGAGGACTATTCTCACTAACTTTTAATTCAATGTTGCCTATGATCTCTTTGACTCCACTTGGGTGGAATATAATGAACTGAGTTTTCTGTAGATTCATGGATAGTCTGTTTTCTTCAAAGTATTTGGTGATTTTTATGATGTTATTTTGTAGTAACTTAGTAGCAATAAATGGACTTGTATTCCTGTTTATTATACAAATATCGTCAGCGTATTGTATTGTATCACATTCTGTTAAATAACTGGATATGTCGTTCACATATAAATTGAAAAGGATTGGGCCCAATACTGTACCCTGCGGTACTCCTCTGTTTGTCTCAATATAGCTTGAATATGTATTATCAATCCTCACTCTCTGCGATCTGTTCTCCAAAAAACTGTTTATGAATTTCCTTCACTCTATGCTTAATCCATAAGATTGTAAATTACTGTCTAAAATGTTAAAGTCCTGGCTATCGAAAGCTTTACTTAGGTCCAAAAATGCCATGCTACTTCAAAAATTCTTATTGAGGAAATATCTAGTGTTTTCTGTAAGAGACAGTAATGCATCAATTGTGGAATGCCCTTCTCTAAAACCAAATTGACTAGGTGATAAGATCTTGTATTCCTTTAGGTTAGGTACTCATTTAATTGCTTACATAAATATAAATTTTCCCATTAACTTGTGATGTCCTACAATTTTCAACTTAAAAGATAATGATGGACAATTTATATAAAGATTTTGAAATCATCTGAAATTAACTATTATAAATAATTAGAAGAGTCTGTATCTGATAAAAGACTATCCGGAACGTACTACTGTTTTTGGACAGTAATGGCAAACAAATTAAAACCTCCAGTACTATTGCTCGTACTCTTATATATTGTATGTTGTTTACAGAAGACCAGGCTGATTGCATTTACTGAAAGCATTTTGATCAATATAACGAGAACAATTCTACAAAGCGCAATCCAACAAAGAAACATTAAACGTATAGAAAAGAAATTTAAACTTTCATTATTTAAGGCGCTTCATAATATTCATCTAATTCCGGCAGAGAGCTCGAATTTGGTTTATAAATTACTGAAAAATATATTGTTGTATTCCACAACGATTCCTACACCACGATAACCTAGTTAAAAAATGGAATTCGAGAGGGCCCTGGCTGTTGAAGCGACTTAAGCCAAACTACAAAAATTTATTACAAGGAGATATAATTAAAAATGTATCTAAGACATAAATATTGTCTTACCTATTTGCATTAATTATTTGCTTTTATGCCGACATGTCGATAGCATTGATGACTTACTGAGATCTTCAACATTGATTTTTTACAATACATAAACTTATTTTTAATTAACCAAACAATTCACAAGCCCAATCGTAAAATAAAGTATAATTTGCTTCTTTCCTATTAATTTCGATTGCATGCTAAAGAGCACCAGAACATTTAAAATTTACTTTGAAAAATACTCACAGATTTATAGTAGTTTAATTACATTAAATATTAAAATAGTGATTGATATTTTCGTTGAATAGACATGTATAATCACTCGCAACATATAAATCTTAAAAAATCTGGAAAACCCCTTGAATAATTGCAAACACATGTAGAAAAAACCAATAACCTGAATATGCATCTTTATAACAGCTTTCCCTATTAATGTTGCACCGAAAAAAGTGGTAAAAGGCACAAGCAGATATCCACATGTAATACCAGCGAGATCAAACAGAGGATTCGGTATCTAAAGAAAGTGCAATCACACACACATTGACAGCAGATATACTTACTGAAGCACAAATAAGAATGCCAAAAAACCCCACTCTTTCAACTAGATTCTCTACTGAAAGTTTTGCTCTTGTCCACAACGACTAAAAATAGAAAACAAAGAGTAAATTTGAAATGTATTTCTTACAAAAAATAAGTACTTCTAATGTGAACATTTAATTCGTATAATATTTTCCTAAATACCATAACTTGAAATGAAGTATTTTATATTGTAAGAGCAAACCTGTCGCTAAATACAACAGCAGGATATGAAAAATATATAAAAGACGATATATACAACAATAGTGCATTTTTGCAATATGATCATTGATATGAAATCATTTCAGATTTATGTATAAATAATATACTACCAGATAGCATAATAAATTAAACAATTCTAAAAAATTGTACCATAGAGATGAGGCATTCGAATAAAATATTTTTAAGAAAGCAGACCTGCTACGTAATCAATGTCAAGTTATTAAAAAACAGTCAATCTTTAAGATGCACTATCGAGCATTCATGTAAAATGCAGGAATTGAACAATACAAAAATAAGCATTTTAGACTTGCATCAGAAAACTGGACAAAATCAATTGTAAATTTTCAAAAATATATTGTAAATAAATCAAACAAATAAATTACTCACTAAAGAAGCACGGTTTTCGTTAGCAGTACGTCTGATTTCATGTAGTTCTTCAAGCTCCTCATCAATATCTCCTCCGGACAATCGGGCTATATTTAAACATCAGCCACAAATTTCAGGTATTTCGTTCGTAACAATAATAAATCACATCAGATAATAAACACTATATCTGAGTAAATTATCACAATGTTATTCAAAATCAACTGCCTGTTACATTTACAGATTTGTTTACGGACAGACCCTTAAAAGTGTGTCGGAAAATCCTATATTACAATCGAGCTGAATATTGAATTTTCTATACTAGTGCATGAAAGTAAAATTCAAAAAAAATTATAGATAAAAAATTTGTAGATAATATGATTTACTTATATTTTGGTGCATACCGAGCTATACATTTTGGTGAAAACTGTTAAAAATATATATTGTAAAGTTATATTCTGATCGGATCTAGTCATGCCCGAATTGTGTAACAAGTAAAAGTACCGAACCGGTGTTTAATTTTAGCCCCGATCGTAACTCTATACATGCACTATACTATAAAATACGCACCAGTTTTTGCCATAAAATATGGAGGAAGCTCGCCTAAAGCTGTACCAGCACCCCACATGAAAGCTTCTAACCGCACTTTTGACATAATTGACCAAATTGTTATTGGAATTGAAGATTCAGTACTTGGACAAATAATTCTAAAAACAGATAGTGATTTCCAAAACTTTGGAAAAAATTCTGATAAAATTTTCATAGCTAAAATTACATTTAAAACAAGGCAGAGATTGCAAAAACCTCCGCCAAGTATGATGTTTCATTACAGCGGACATTGCATTTTATATAAATGTGATGCTGCTTAAAAAATTGTCTCCTACTCTAAAAATTAAAATTACTGTTCGATCTTTTTTCAATTTTTGTTATCTAACTTTTCAGAAAAATATAATTTTATTATACAGCTTAATTAGATTTTAGTCTGCCTGCTGCTAGTGTGTCTCTTGCAGACCTTCAGAATTTTTCTGATGCCCAATTTGCTTCTGTGATTGGTGCATTAAAGAAAGACGTCATTATCTTCTCCCTGTCCAGTTAGCATCAGTCTTCCAACGTCAGCCCTTCCAATGTTGTCTGCTCATCCTCGTCATAATCCTTTGCTAAACTCACCTCCGATGTCTCGAACATGCAATCTCAAATGTTCTTCTACATTGTTTCCGCCTTTCGTACCATTCATAATCGTACAAATCATCCTGCAACACGTTCTGCTCTGACTGTTGCTCCCTCTCCTGTGCTACCGCCTGCCCTTAACAGTCTGTTCCACCGCCTACTCATCGCCATCACCGGCCTCCTCACATCCTTGGTACTAGTTCTTCTGTTAACTTCCTGATGTACCCATTAGTTCTCTTCCTCATCCTCTCGTAAAGCTTATATCTATATTGGCCGTTTCGCCAACTCTGTTTGTGCTTCAGATGTTGCTGATCACCTCCGTTCCTCCCCACTCCAATTTGATAACGTCCTTCCCATTCCACCACGGACAGATTCTCCATTCGCATCCTTCCATATTTTCTGTAATCAAGAGTCTCATCGTGTTCTCATGGATCCTGAAGTGTGGTCGGATAGCCTCTCGATCCGATACTATCGCCTCTCTGATGTTGAATGCACATCTTTTGGGTTTCGTCCCCGCCGACGTGATGCTTCTAGCCGTGATTGACTACCTGCACCACCTAGCTTGAAACTTTCTCATTGCCGTCTGATTTCTCTTTTTTCCTCGCTAATGCATGTCTCATTAAATCGTGGTATCAGTTTTTACAACTTCTTGCAGTCTCCTGTTGACATCATATTCCTTACTGAAATCTGGCTTGATTCGTCTGTTGCTGGCAGTGTTGGTTTTCTTAACTCCACACTTAAAGTTCCCTCCCGTATGGATCGCTCCAATGGTCGTCATGGTGGGTGTTCTCATTGCGTCACGCCACACTAAATTTGATATCTACCCCCTCTCCTTTGATTTCTGTTGCGGTTAAATGATAAAATAATTGATTACATACAACAATCTACATATTTGAACAATTTTTCCCAAACTTAGATTGTTTCTTGAAGTAATTATTTCCCCCAGTCGGTCTTAGCAAAATCAGCTCTTGCGTTCGCTTAGAGTAACTTGAAAAGCACTTTCAATCTAAGCATTATTCGCAGTGCAATCAACATTTTTGCAATGTCATAGCCCTAATAAATTTTTTTAAAAGGAATGAACCTTAATAAAACGTTGATTTTGCAGCTAATAATGTTCGCACCACATTGTTCACTAAGCAATCTAAGTTTTCGCAAGGGCGTGCCCCCTAAATAGTTTTTTTATTAAAAAAATACTCAAGATATGAGTTTATTCAGAAACTTTAGTACTTATTGCTAAATTTACTTTTCTGTTGCGGTTGTGCTGTTTTTCTTAGTGATCACATCGTTTCTCTTTTCTGTGTTTACAACCCTCCTTCCAATAGTTGTTTTCGTATTCCCTTTGCTGATTTTTCATCCATATTTGAGTACTTCTATGATCAGTCCATCACTCTCGTCAACTTAGATTTCCCGCTCCTATTTATCTTATCTTCTGTGGTGACTTCAACCTCCTAATATTTGTTGGAATGCAATTGAATAATGACTCCTATTAATCCGCTGTTCTCGATCTTTTTGCTTCCTACTCTTTTCTCCATTCCCCATTCTTAATGACTCTTTCTCTGCGGATGACGGGTACACCTTCCGTCACCAAGTTATTTCTTCCTTTGTTCCTCGTCGTCGGAAAAAGCGTGTATCTTTCCCTTTCTACTATTTGAAAATTTGGAAAAAAACCAATAGTTCAAACGCCGTTCCTGCCCTTCCGATTCTTCAAAAAACCCTTCACTCGTTTTTCAATCGTTCTCGAATGGCGGCTAATTATATCTTGACTCTCAACCTTCCAACAGCCATTGATTTCTTATCCCCGCTGGTGAGCTTCAAAAATTTTTCAATTTCTTTCCTCTTTGCTGAGCCCTTCTTTAACTTCGGGTAATCTTCCATCTGCTCCTACTTTATAGCCTGCGACTGTCCTCGCTGCCTACTTAGCGACAATAACACACTAAATTCATTTGAAAATTTTGTATAAAATGCACACACACACATTTGTAAATAGCATTTTGTAGTTTTGTAGTTTATAGTATTTTGTACCTTTTTCTTGTAGTATCTTAACCTTCTCATTTTCTATGACGCCCTGTGACTTGTGCTCATTATTATTATTATTATTATTATTTTCCTTGCACATCACAGCTTAATGCTGGTATCTCTCTCAGCTCGGGGAACTCACCAGTTCCCAGGGAGTCTGAGAGCTTTCCTCAGGACTCTAGCTGTTCCTAACAATGCTGCCTTCTGTGCTACTGCTCCTCCCCACTTTGGTACTCCCAACTCCTCCAAGTATCTCTTATGCTTCTTACTCACTGCTCCTAGTGCTCCTACAACTACCGGGACTACTTCAACTTTCTTTAACTTTCACAGCCTTTCTATTTCTTCTGCTAACTCTCTGTACTTGTCTATCTTCTCTTTCTCCTTGCTTTCTACATTTCTGTCCTTTGGTACTGCTATGTCTATCACTGTTCCTAATCTTTTCTCTTTGTCTACCACTACTATGTCTGGCCTCCGTGCTTCTATCACTTTGCTCGTCTGTATGTTGAAGTCCCACAGTATCTTAACCTTATTATTATTATTATTATTATAGTGGCGCTGAATAACTGATTTTCGGGAATTTTTGTGTATTCAGCGCCCTCTGCATTATTTGACTTCAGTTTTTATTCGATTTCAATTAACTTTGGTGTGTAGCTTCGCTATGCAATGCTTCAATTGTGACTAAATTTTGAGGAAGTTAGGGTCATCAGTTTAGGAGATAGGGCTTCAAAATTTTGGCAAAATGAACTATTATAATGGCGCTAAATATAACTAAGGGTCTATTATAAGGACGCTTAATATTTTATTGTAATTTCTTGTTGAATATTAGTATATCTAACTGTTAAATGATAAAATAATTGATTACATACAACAATCTATATATTTGAACAATTTTTCCCAAACTTAGATTGTTTCTTGAAGTAATTATTTCGCCCAGCCGGTCTTAGCAAAATCAGCTCTTGCGTTCGCTTAGAGTAACTTGAAAAGCACTTTCAATCTGAGCATTATTCGCAGTGCAATCAACATTTTTGCAATGTCATAGCCCTAATAAATTTTTTTAAAAGGAATGAACCTTAATAAAACGTTGATTTTGCAGCTAATAATGCTCGCACTAAATTGTTCACTAAGCAATCTAAGTTTTCGCAAGGGCGTGCCCCCTAAAAAGTTTTTAATTAAAAATACTCGAGATATGAGTTTATTCAGAAACGGATGTAACTTATTGCTGAATTTACTTCATATATAAAAAAATCAATCGTTTTAAAAATATTTTCGCTTAATAATAGCAATAGTATTAAGCGCCATTATAATAATCAGGCAAATATATTAAGCGCCATTATAATAGGTGAGGTGTAGTCAGCACCATAATAATAATAA
>CABFPE010000024.1:2455330-2465691 GCA_900660155.1 Hofstenia miamia
ATAGGGGCTTTTAGTAAACATTTAACCACGCGATTTTTTGATACACGAATCTACAGTACACGAATTAGTTGCAAGAAGAAATGCATAGACGAAATATACAACTGCTAAACACTAAACAATTAATGAATAAATTAAAATGTAATATAAAAACTTATTCTAAGTAAAAATAAGAATGTTGATGATGCTGACGTGCTCATTTAAGCATTCCAACCTGTTGTCTGTTAGAAGTAGATTGACATTCAAGAAACGCGATGTCTCTTAATTAATTTAAAATAGGAATTTATTGACTGTCAATTAAACCTGAGCTGAACGGAAACAAAGTGCTTGCAACGTAATACGCATTAATTGAATTACAGATGTCAGCAAAAAGTATTTCAGGAATTCATATTGCTAAACGAGAAATATTAGAGGGGAATTTTCGAAAGAACAAATAGAAAACAGTTTTTAAAGGAAGTTGGATTGAATACAGCAATAGAGTTAAAACAGGAAGAAATCATCAGCTAAATTTGATTATGTAGGAGTTTAATTCTATGTTAGGCACATAAATCAATAATTAAATAGAGATTGAAAAGAAATGAAGACAGGCAAGCAATAGTAAATATTTGTTAAAGAAACAAAACTACTTTTCTACATAAATGTTCCAATGAGTTATTTATGGATCATATTGATACTGTATATTTTTAAAACTGTCATTTTTGATACTATTACGAAAGTTTATTTGGCTGATATCTGAATCAGTTAATTTTCAACTGATTTAATAATTGCCCGACACTACTTAAATGTTCTTTTTCAAAAATTCGAATCGCAATGCCTTTATGATAACTTAAAAAAATTCGGAAAATGTCAACAATACTCAACAAAACATTAATCATTTTGTTTAAAGGTCGGACTAACAATGTTAATATTCGTTGTAAAAATATTAGGCCTATACTCATTGTACCTTTGAATTTACAAACATTCAAGAGCCTTGAGCAAACTTGAAGGTACGTTTATGCATTTATATTGGGAGAAGTAATTTCAGAAGCAGATATTTGAAAAGTAATGTTTGAACGTTTAGAGCGAATCAAATGCTTGTGCTTTAATTAAATATTCTTACTCAGTTGGATATGGTGGCGAAGGAAAATCTAGAGACATACATTCAAAGGCTGCAAGTGTAACAGACGCGATGTGAGGGCCCTAAATTTAGAAGTTAAAGTAAAAATAAAATGAAAATAGGTTTACTAGATAGAGCAGAAACGTGTGGAGTCCAGTTCCAAGACCAACCGAAGACAGAAACCCAAGACCTATCCAATACAAAGACCATCTAACTTCAGTAGATATGTATGTTACATACTAAAATTGAGCAATTAGAAAACTACATGTTAGTAAATGAATACCTTTTGATGTGAACCATCGATGGAACAAATAACAATGGAACAAATTGTGATGATAAACAACAGTGAAACTGTGACTTTATATTCAACTAATCTAAACAAATGAATAACGCGATTAAATGTAAAAGCATAAAATGAACTACGTGACAGAATGTAAAAAAAACAATTAACTTGTGCCAATTTTCTTAACACAATACTAACAAAAATTTTTTTTGATTTCTGAAAAATGCAATTTAAACATATTTGATAATGCTCACAATATTATATGCAGTGAAAACTAATTCAAAGCCAAAATATATTTTAAAAAAGCTTATTCTGCGGTATATAACAAACAATTTTTGATGTACCCAGTTATTAATGGTGGTCGTGTTTCTTAATAAAGCCAAAATTTGTCCTACATAGGAATTATAATTAAATTGAAGGCTATTATTTGAAAAAATGCAATAAAGTTGTTGTTGATTGCTTGGTATGCTCGGCTCTGCTTAGTCACCTAAAGACAATGCAACCTGCGCGTGCACACAATTTAATGGTGGCCAACTAAACTAAATTTACGCGTTTATAACTGACAAACTACTAAAAAATTACATTCAAACTCTGAAATAAAGAGATAGATTGGATATCTTTAAGGCAGGGTGGGGAATGTTTTAAAAATGTTTTAAAACATAGACATAAAAAACTGTTTTAAAACACGCGAATAAAACATTGTTTTAACTCAGTTTTCTTATTTTATTTTTGAGTATGAAGATTCAGGTTGACTTGGTACATTTGTGGTTTCAGATTTAAATGGTCGTAAAAGTAATGACATATGGACTTTTTACAAGAAGATCGTAAAGGACGGTAAGGAACAAGCGTTATGTAACCAGTGTATGACCGACATCGTGCCACTAGTTGAATGCAGGAAGGATCATTATAAGAAATGCAAGCACCCTGATTTAAGAGGGTACCCATACAGAAAAATAAAATTCAAACAACATAAGTTATCCTGGTAATATTAGGCTTATATGATAAAGCAAATTGGAAATTGTAAACATTTGGTTTGCAAAATTTTTTTCGGTTCTGGTTGCTAAGGTAACTACTAAATTAATGGAATTAATGGATATAATAAGGCTAAATTAAAAACGGTAATATCTGATCTTTTCTCATTGTTAGTGTATAGAGGGTTTGTTCTAGCACAACCAGTACAAAAATCAAGTCCAAATACAGTATCAAACATGAGTTATGTCTGATTGTTCGATTGTAGGTAAATATTAAAAAAAATTGTTAAAAAATAACATGGCAGTACAACAGTATTCAGATTATCAGAAATTGTGGAAATCTTTTTGAATTTTTTGAACAATTACCCAAGAATAAGAAATATTTTCAAAAAAGGAATTAGGCAGAATTATAAAGGATGGATAAAAGTTTAAAAAATATGAAAAAAATAATAATTGATAAAAACTGCAAAAAACCCATTTTTTCTGTAGGGGAACAGCCTTAATATTGGATTTTTATTTCCAAGTTGGTTAGCATTTTAAAATAATAAATAAAGCATACTTTTGAAGAAATATTATCAATTTGATGTATAATTCCATGAAAAAATATTTCAACGTGATAATTGGGTGCTTCCATAGTACAACATCTGCCTTCTGAAGGGTTCCTTTAACTAGTTTTATGGAAGAGGAATTCTCAAACTCGGTGGATAGGTGACCATTTCTTTTTCGCTGGTGCAATTCACCGTTGGGCATTTTAGAACTAGAGGAAAATCCGTTGCATTTGCTACGCGTATCATCACTCCTACGCAAACGTCTTATCTAAATAGTATAATGAAAAACATATGTGCATAATAGCAGAACAAAATTTTATAATTCAATTTAATCTAATTCAAGCAGAAAGAGGGAAACAACTTTTGAACATATATTTTCAAGGAAATAATGGCATCTCAATTTTCTTGAATTTAACGTACAAGGAAAACATTTTGATTGATGAAAAATAGTAATACTACTATTTGTATATTTTTGAAAAAATCTATATCACAAATGTCTATTTTGTGAAAGCGTTCGTCACATATGATTTTAAGGAATACAAAGGGCTACAACTTAAAATAACTGTCGGAAGCTCAAATTTTATGAACGGGATTTACCGTTTGTAGGCCCTAAGCCAAACATTGCCAGTGGACCCTAAAAATATTTTGTGTCAAACAGCATCCCATTTTTCGGCAGCATTGTTTGAAAATGGTAAATAAAATTATATTTCAAGGGTTTTACAACGGATGTTTATTCCTTCATACGTCACATCACTACGTTGCCCTCTGGGCTATTTATAAAATTTTAAATAATGTTCTTATCGATTTTTTTTCAAAAGTTTCTACGTTTCTTGTGATCATCATTCGCTCGCCTAAAACACTACAAAATGGGTCATAGTTAGTGCTTTTGATTGACATGGTCTTTCAAAAACAAAAGATTTCACTTGCGGTTGCAGAAAAATGACTGTGATAAAAAATTGCTACACATGCGTCATTTTATTCCATTTGTGTTCTCTAGAAGAATGTGGTCAATATATAAACTGATATAAACTGAATCGTCAGAGGGTGCTAAGAATCTCCGGACAACAGGCGGACTCCACAATCGGGAGTGTGGACTCGAAAAGTTGCAGTATAGTAGACCAATGGATAACGGCACAAGTGGACAGATGAGCACGACAGGACAGCATTGGAGTGTTACAGAAGAAGCAGGCCAGAGGAGAGGGGTTACAGGAAGAGAATGTTGGAAGAATGGAGGAAGGCAGGAACGGGATTAGAAGTTACAGAGCAGAGGCTTGCAGGACAAGTGCGAAAGTTACAGTTGGATGAGAGTAGGGGGAAAAGAGTTGAACAGACTAAGCAAAGGGAAGATGAAGTGATAGACGTTGGGACAGAAGTGGCAGAAGCAGCAGAACCAGTGGACGCAGAAACTGAAGCAGCAATCAAGAAAAAGATGAAGGAAGAAATAGGTGAGAGAACTAGGTTGCCAGTTTCAAGGGGAGTTAAGAAAAGCAAGCTAGCAGTAGAGAGAGCAAAGGTCAATAAAGTGTTGGAGAGGATAGATGCTAGGAGTGTCAAAGAAGTAAATAGATTAGTGTATTCAGGCGCATGGGAAGTGCTGAAGAATGTAGGCATGGACATGAAGAAGAAAAGGCGACAAGAAGATAAGGGAGACAGAAACCCGGTATGGGAAAGAAGAATTGAGAATAAAGGGAAGATCAGGACAAGTAAGGCAGTACAGGACAGGTGCAGGGTAGGTAAGGGGAAGACTATAGAGAAACTGAGAAAATATAGGACAAGGGCAAAGCAGACAAGAGAGAATATGAAGTTTGCGACCCAAGAAGGAAGATTCTACAAAGAACTAGATGCAGGAAAAAAGGCTACAGCTAAAGCGGGCGAGGACGAAGTAAGGTTCTGGTAGAATATATGGGGAAGTGCAGGACCAGAGATAGTGTCCAGATGCAGAAGGAATTTAGGCAAGAAGAAGTAATCACAACTGCAAAGCTGGAGGAGGCTCCAAAATTTCTGAGGTGGTATAAGTATCTAACGGCAGAAGCCATTTTTTGTAAATTTTTAAGGAGAAATTTATCAAATTTTAAATCTTTGCCAATATCAATACCTAAATATGTAACATGATCAGATTGTTTTATTGGAACACTGTTAACAAAAAATTCGATCTTGTTTGTTATTTCAGAATTGGGGGAAAATATAAAGAATTGCCTTTTTTCCATATTAATTTTTAATTGATTGGATGAGGAATACCTAGAAACATTTTCAATATCACTTTGTAAATTTTTTGTGGCCCTAAAATACATTTGGCCCTAGTACTGTGCCTTGAGGTAATCCTCGATCGGTTTTAATATAATCAGATTTCATATTATTCATTAAAACACGCTGTTTTCTATTTTCTAAAAAACTCATCAGTAACTTAATTAAATTTTGTTGAAATCCGTAATTTTTAAGTTTAATCACCCAAATTTCAAAGTTCATTGAATTAAAAGCTTTGCTTAAATCTAGAAGTGCGATGCAACTGGATTTATTTTGAGATTTATTTGAAGATATTTTTTCAGTAATTGAAATAATTGCATCATTTGTACTATGTTTAGCGCGGAAACCATATGGTTTAGATGATAAGATATTCTCAGATGCAAGGTATTGGTTGATTTGAATGTGCAATAATTTTTCGAATAATTTACTAAAAGGGTGTGTTATTGAGATTGGCCTATAATTTTTAGCAATGAGGAGATCTCCATTTTCATACAAAGGTGTTATGTGTGACTTTTCCATTATCTCCGGAAATTCGTATAATTTGAAAAAAATACATTTTCTAAATTTTGGGTTTTTCTATCTATCAAGTATTTAACTTTGAAATTCAATGAGTTTTAATATTGGTTTTAAGAATATAGGTTATCAATTCCCAAACCCGGAATAGCCTTCAAATATCACCCTCCAACCAACTATTGATTTCACCTGAATAGATTTATTTCGTAATGATGTCAATGAACTAATCATAGTTCCTTTACAACCAATACGGCTTGTTTATAAGTATTTGTAAAATAGTAGAACGAACAGTGGATAGTCAGGGATAGTTTTAAGTTCTGTTATATCTAAATACAGAGGAGTAAGGCCTAAGAAAAGGCGTTACCATCCTCCAAAGAAACAACTCGGAAGTGATTCCCAAAAAGGCCAGTCTGCCGCTTCAGTTTGTTCTATTAGACTATATTGTATCAATAGTGAATTTCAGCCTTCAGGTTCTGATACTATTGGTTATTGTCTTATGGACATCAACATATTGACAGAAATGTTCTTAAAATTCAAGGTTTACTGTCCAAAATGTTCAAGTGATAAGCTTGTCATCAGAACCAAACCTGAAAAAAGATATGGTTTTGCTGTTTGTTTTGAGATTTTCTGTGAGTGTGGATTTATAGATGAATAGTACACATTTAAAAAGTTCGCTTAAGAGTAAGAAAGGTGACAAGCCTTTTGTAATAAGCCGACTGGCTACAATGGCTTTTCGTACTGTTGGACTTGGAAGCAAATCAATGAAAAAAGTCTGCAATATTGCGTTTACCTGGTTCTTTATATCGATGTACATATAATACACATATTGATCAGATGTTGCCACACTATCAAATAGCTGTTGAAAACTCAATGAACAATGCAGCAACAAAAGTGATCAAACTTAAAGGTTCAAACACACTTGGCGATTGCGATGTGGCAGTTGACGGCATTTGGCACAGGCGTGGTCATTCTTCCTTACATGGGCTGACCATAGTCATTTCAATTGAGTCTAAAAAGTGCCTTGATTATGATATAAGAACAAAGTTCTGCAAGGCATGTTAATACTGGGAGCTAATAAAAAAATGCAAAATAAATCATCATTCTCTTCCGCCAATCACTGTACAACTACATCGCAATAAAATAATAGTGTCTGGTAAAAAATGTACAAAAATTCTGTAGACTTTAACCGCAATGGATAAATTTTATGATGTATGAATATTAGAACAAATTAATACAATATTTTTTGTTTATCATATGATATACATACACTTGAGAAGATTCCTCTCTGAATTAACTTTCATTTTGGTTTAAGGCAATTATGCTGGAAGCATTACTTGAAAAGCTCGCATTCACGTAAAGCGGGGATACATTATCAAACCTAAGATCAAGAAAGCAATTAATTTTAATTGGACGACAAACAGATTGACGCGATAAATTATCATACATTCGTCAAACGAGCATTAGACAAATGGCAAACATCTACTGGAATTTGTTGATTACAGTAAACTAGTTGACATTAATTGGTGTGCTATGATCTTTGCAGTGTTCCTTTTTGATACAATTGTTATTAAACATGCATGTATTTACGTGGTAATTACTTTCTGTCAATAAATTTATAATGCTTTATCTCTATTAATTGCTTTTGTGCATTAACATATGGCCCACGCAAAACTTCCAAAATAGCATATTAGCGATAGTGCTAATTAAAGTACTTATGCTGCACATCACCAATGACGAGGAAAATATTTAAAGTAAACTAATTAATCACTGATTTGCGCGTAAATGAATTTTGCTTTTCCTGTGAGGTTGATTTAGAACTTCAGCTAAAGTAAATATGCAACAATTTATTGCTGATTTTACCCGTTATAATAAATTTACTTCAACCGCAATGGGTATTATTGTTAAATATTCAGCTTGTTTGACAAATGTTTGACGTAAAATATCTAAAATATTTTGATTTCAATTTGTCTGATAGGTTTGATGGCTTGTCTGATGGCGTGTTTGAAAGGGGATACAGTGGTAAAGATTCGGAAAAAATTTGATTGCCAAATATTGGTGATATGCCTGTTTATTATGCAGTTTAATTAGTTTTCAGTCGTATTGAAATGACGTGAACGAAGCGAACGAAGAGCACTCCATCAACAGATTGTGCAGACTGCGGCCGTGAAGGTAAAGACGACGACACAGATGGGTCCATCATGTGCGACAAGTGACAGATGGGTACATCGCATGTGCACCGACATTCCAGTCGAGGTCCTTCCATTCCTCTCAAGGATTCGAGGCTGCTTCTGGTTCTGCAAAAGTTGTTTTGGTAAAGCTAGACCTATGATAAAAGAAGAAACACCAGGTCAGTCCAGTTTTGATAGAATATCTAAAGAAATAACCGAAGTGCGAAATTTGCTTAGAAATCTACAATCAAGTTCTGATGGGAAGTCTGGAAATGAATTAACCAAAAACCTTGCCTGTAGCAACTGATTCGGCGGTGAAATGTATACGAATAAGCAACCTATCTGAATCGACAAGTTCTAACCCAGCCCAGAGAATGAATGAGGAGGATAACAAGCTGTTCAAAGTTATGAATTTTTTGGAGAGAAAGGAGATGCCTCGATTAAAGATGCTTATCGTATTGGGAAATTCAATTCTGCCTCCTACATTGACAGTCAAATTTAACAATCCATGGCTTTGTAAAAGAATATTGTCTAAAACTTACGTCTTGAGAGACTGAACGGCAGAGGAGAGGACCAAAGAGAAGCTGTTACTTAAAAGACGTTGGGAACTCATTAATGCGGGTACGGAGCGGAGCAGAATAAGAATAAAGAACCTTGAATTAAAGCTGTTACTTAAAAGACGTTGGGAACTCATTAATGCGGGTACGGAGCGGAGCAGAATAAGAATAAAGAACCTTGAATTATTTGTCGATGGCAAACAAATCGATGTGCGATCAGATTGACTATCGAGGTCCGAAATGAAATTGAAAATCCTGCTACTGAATACTCGGTCTCTGAAAAAACCTTCAGCAATAGAAAACCTTACGATAGATTTAATTTCTCAAAACATACATATTGCCTGCATTACGGAGACTTGGCTTCTTTCAAATATTCATGACTCTTCGGTGAAAATCCCAGGATACAAGATTATACGATGCGATCGGAATATAAACAATTCTGATAAAAAATCTGGAGGTGGTGTATGTATTTATTATCGAACGGAATTGGATGTTAAAGAGCTGATAATTGACGGTGCTGAATTGTTTGAACTTATCTGGGCTACTATCAAGATTGGAGAAAAGGAACTCATTGTTTGCATTTTATACTGTCCTCCGTCTATCTGGTATAAGGAAGAATTGAGTAATCATCTAATTGAAACGTTAGGTGATTTAGCTAGAGATAGACCTACTAGTGAATTTATTTTACTGGGCGATTTTAATGACTTTGATGTTTCTTATTTAGAGAACACTGACTTGCAGCTCATCACTACTGATCCCACGCGCAAAAACGCACAACTGGACAAAGTATTTGTAAATCAGCCAACCAAAGTAGAAGCAGAAATATACAAAGCTATTCTACCAACAGACCATCTTGGAATTATTTTATCCTACAGCTTGAGCCTTTCTATTGTTAAGTATAAAGTGTATATTAGAGATGAAAGAGAGCATCGGCGCCGTATGTTTTCTGAAAGACTGTCGTTTACAAATTTCTATGGCTTGTTTTATGAACAGTCCCCCGATGTCAAACTTCAACTGTTGATTGAATTTTTACAGTGTACTCTAAATTAGCTTTGTCCCGTCAAGGTTGTAAAAATGACAAACGGATCCACCCTACATGACACCTCTAACGAAACTGCTTGTAGCAAAAAGGAATAAGCTGAGAAGAAGTGGAAGGACTGTCAACGCAGCTGAATTGGATATCTAAATTAGAAATCTTATCAAATCCAACAGTTTTTCAAAACGAAAATGCCGGAACTCTTCTGAATTGTGGCGTTATGTGAAGGATCACACTAAAGGGCGTGTAGAATCTGCTAGTAACATGTTCAGTGTCGATGATTTTAACAACTTCTTTGCAAGCATATGCCACACCGACAACTACATAGAACCTGAACTGCCCGGGTGTACCGAAGCTCCTCCCATAATAACACCCTATGATGTGTACTGTTGTGTTTCTAGGTTAAAGAAAACAGGAATAGGCGAGGATGGTCTCCCCTTCTGGGTTTTTAAAGGGCTAAAAGTTATTCCTGTTCCCAAAGTCACCAAACCTTCATCTATTTCCGAGTTTCGTGCAGTGTCTGTTACGGCCAATTATTTCACGGATTTTTGAGAGAATAGTTATCTCGAAATTTATCAAGCCTCATTATGAAAACAATCTATTGACTTCATAATATGGATTCCGAAGAAATGGATCTACTTCTGCTGCACTTGATGCTATACAACAGTCAATAATGAAGTTTTATGATGATGGTTTTAATTATGCTCGGATCTTCTCGCTATACATATCCAAAGCTTTTGACAAGATACCGCACTATGTTATTGTGGACGTACTCACTAGATTTCGTCCAAAGCTTAATCCGTTTATCATCTACTTCCTATATGATTTTCTGAAAAAAACGTTTGCAAAGTGTGTTTTTTTATAAAAAATTTTTACAGGCTGCAGAGTATAAATATTGGAGTCCCTCAAGGCACAGGTGGAGCGCCATTCTATTTTAACCTTTGTGTG